>CAUYON010088750.1:0-13770 GCA_963573935.1 Arctocebus calabarensis
GCTGTGGCGGGCGCCTGTAGTCCCAGCTACGAGGGAGGCTGAGGCAAGAGAAACGCGTAATCCCAAGAGCTGGAGGTTGCTGTGAGCAGTGTGACGCAACGGCACTCTACCCAGGGCGATAAAGTGAGACTCTGTCTCTACAAAAAAAAAAAAAAATACACTTTACTAAGGACTTTCCTTTTTTTTTTTTTTTTTCTGAGACAGAGCCTAAAGCTGTCACCCTGGATAGAGTGCTGTGGCATAACAGCTCATAGCAACCTCCAATTCCTGGACTCAAGCAAGTCTCCTGCCTCTGCCTCCCAGGCAGCTGGGACTACAGGCGCCCGCCACAGCGCCTGGCTATTTTTTGGTTGCAGCTGTCATTGTTGTTTGGTGGGCCCGGGCTGGATTTCAACTGTCAGCTCAGGTGTATGTGGCTGGCGCCTTAGCCGTTGAGCCACAGTCACGGAGCCAGGACTTTCCTTTTTATTTAAGAAACGTTTTTATAGCACTTGTCACAGGCTAAGCACCCCTGGTCTTATCTCACTTAGTCTTCACGCTCACCTGTTATTACCATGGCCATCTTGTCTGTGAGAGGCACCTGTAGGATAATCCACTTGCCCACAGTGGCCTGCCAGTGGGTGGTAGAGCCGGGCTCCAACCCAGGCACTGGTGGTCTGCTTGGGAAAAGGTCTTCCTTGGCAGCTGGCTTCCGTGGGACACCGTTTTAGGAGCCCTTAGGGCCTGCCCTCCTGTAACTCTCCACTCGGCCTTGGCCATAATCCAAGCTCACTGCACAGCGATCATTAGCAGCAGCTCCCAGGGGTGGGGGGAGCATCTATCTTCCAAATTTCCTCCTCCCTCCCACCCCATGAAACTAAGGTGGCTGTCTCCGGGTGGGCAAGAGCAAGGCTTGCCCCAGTCCAGTTCATGGCCCATAGGATCCAGGCTGGAGAGCCCATTTCTAACTAGGTATTTGGGCACTGTGGCCTTTGGCAACATGTCAACACCCAGGGAACTTGGCATGCAAATAAGGTGGCGCTCCAGATTCCTGGCAGGTAGCAGCTGTGTGGATATCTGTTAACCAGGGTGTGTGAGGGTGTAGATTGGAGGGACTCAAAGGAAGGAGACCTCAGGGCAGCCTGTCTGCTTTGTTCCCCTTGAATTTGGTCCCACATAGTCCTTCTTCCTGGCAGAGAGAGAGAGAGAGAGAGAGAGGGACTGGCCAGGGTCTTGGTCCCAGCTTCAGGATTCGGGATACATGAAGATTCCTACCTCAGGGCCTTTGCACTTGCTCTCACGGCTGCCTGGAATACTTTCCCAGATTCTCACCCTCTTACTTCCTTCTAGTCTTTGCCAAAGTTCACCTCCTCAGAGAGGTCTCCCCTGACCACCCACTCTGAAGGAGCACACACTCTCCAGGCCTCTATCCCTTGACTGTGCTTTTTCTTCATAAATGCTATGAAAATATTATATGTATCTGTCGCTTTTTAATTTATTATCTGTCTGTCTCCCACTAGTCTGTAAGCTTTACGTAGAGGGCAGGGACTTTCAGCCCTTGTTCATCACTGTATTCTCACTGCCTTGAACATGTCCAAGGTAGTATGTGCTCAATAAATACTTGTCAAATGGCTGATTAGGGAGTGCGGCCCTTGTGTCTCTGTACCCAAGTGTCCTCATCTATACAACGGGAGACAGTGACTATCATCCTGTCTGAGCAGGGGTTGTCTGTGGGTGTCAGGATAGGCTGAGTCATGCTGTGGTGACAACCCCAGAACCTCAGTGTTGAGTCTCCCTGTGTCTTCCTTCTCCTCATGACAAGGAAACATGGGGTAGGCACAGCCCTCGGTCTTTCTAGACCAGTCACATCTGTAGGTTGTGAGTTCCTGGATTTGCCACCCCCTTCCTCACATTTGGCACCTAAAATCTGAACTCCAACTGTCTCATTCAAGGCTTCTGCATCTTGGCTTGTGATAGCAGTGTCCTCTTATAAAGGAAGTGTGGAATCAGAGTGTTTTACCAGAAGGCTGCAAACCTGTGTTGATGGCTGAGTAGTTTTCAGCAAACTTAAGGCCTAATTAGGAAAGATGGGCCACCCCGCAGCACGAAAGGTCCCCCTTCCTCTGTGCAAAAGAAGCTCACAACTAATGGGGCCCCACCCGGAAGCCAACCTACAACAACAACACCTGGCTGAGTGAGCCAGATGGAGCATCTGGGGGGCTCAGGTGGGGCTTCCCGGCGGAAGTGGTGCCTGGGCAGAATCTGGAAGGATGATGGCTGTGGGCCTGTGAGGAGAGAAGAAGCTGAGCGACAAGAGGAAGGCAGGGAAGAGGGAGAGACAGAAAGACTGGGCAAGCCAGTGCCCCAGCGACCTGAGGATTCAGTGAAGCTTCTCTGAAGCTTCTCTGCAAAGTTGATGGGGGAAAATCAATCCCGGGTTGGGTCTCTAGGTGCCATGCTGGCGTACTGTGTTCAGAAGTACCATGAACAAAGCAGGCCTCTCGACTGAGCCTCACCAGAGGGAGTATGAAGCTGCCACAACCCTCACAGAGGGGAATTTGGCAATGCCTTTCAATATTTCAAATGTCTGTCCCTCCTAGCCCGGGCATCTCTCTCTCCTGGGTGCTGGGGAGGGAGGCACAGAGGCCTGGGACCCTGAGACCTCCTCGGTCCTCTTCAAGCTCAGCTCTGACTCCTTGGTAGCCCTCACCCTGGCCACACCAGCCGGTCAGCATTTCCCAAGGGTCTTTGTTCCCTTCCGCTTTCCAGCCTAACCCCCTCCCAGACCCAGTCAGCGCCCCAGCTCCCCTCTGTGGTGTGGGTCACCAGGAGGGCAGGCTAGAAAGGGTGGTGAGGAAGTCCCTCCCAGCCCATTCATTTTGAGGCATGGGGGCATGGGCAGCACAGATGGGGGGCGGGCAGCTCTGTGGCAGGAAGCAGCCAGCTGCAGCCTCCATAAGGCCCCCTGGAGGCAGAAAGGCTCTTGGAGGGGGCAATTAGATCCAATGGGTGGGAGTTAGGGGCTAAAGGGTAGAGGGATGTTTGAGGGCATGAGGGGAGGGCCACAGAGCACGCACCTCCTGATTGCCTAAGGCAGCTGCTTCCAGGGGATTCCCTTTGAGACATTCCTCTCAACCAAGGAGGAAATAGGAAGGCCAGGCTCAAGTTTGGGTAAGACAAAGACTGCTGTGTATATTTTAATGTGCCCAGACGGTTGCCCAAGGGATATACAAGAAGCTGGTAGGAGGATTTGGGTGGCTAGAGGGTGGAATGGAGGCCAGGGAGACATTTCCCCCAAACATTTTGTTAGGAAAATTTTCAAACGTACAGAAAGGTTGAGAGAGTTGGACAAAGAACACACCCATTTGTGTGGATTGTAGAATCACCTGGATTCTACCATGAACAACACTTAATTTACTTTATCCCATGTCTTTTCATCTACTGTTCAGTTTATTTTTTGATGCATTTCAAAGTAATTTGTAGACATCAGTACACTTCACCCCTAAACACTTCATCATGCATGTCATTAACTAGAGTTCAGTATTTGTTTAAGATTTGTTTCTGTGTCTGTTTAGAGGTGTCCAGAGATAATATTTACACAAAGTGAAATGCATTAATCTTAAACGGATCATTCCGCTAGTTCTGGAAATCTATATACCTGAGTAATCCAACCTCCATCAAGAGACCGAACATTATCACAAGCCCAAAAGTTCCCTTGTGCCCCTCCCGGAGAATCTCTGCCTAGAGATGCTTTACTCTACATCTTTTCACAATGGATGTTCCCCGGTATCCAGTCTCACCTTTGGGCATGGCGACAGAATGTTTGGTTGAGCATGTGTCTGTCCCGGTGAGGACTACCCAGTCTCCCAGCCTTCCGTGTAGCCCTGTGTGGTTATGTAATTAAATCCTTATCTACAGAGTGTAAATAGAAGCACATATGGCAACTTCTAAATACCCTTTGTCCTTTCATAAAAGACAACTGTGTGCACTTGGCCCTTCTTCATCTTCCCTCCTCCTTCCTGTTGCCTGGCACAGAGGTGTTGTGGGGCTGTCCCAGACTGTGAAGAAGAGGACATGCCCAGGGATGGTGGAGCAGTGAGCTGGAAGGACCCTACGTCCTTAAACTCTTTGTGGAGCAGAAATGCCTTGGATTGCTTGCTACAGACTTTCTTTCTTTCTTCTTCCTTTTATTTTTTGTGAGACAGTCTCATTTTATTGTCCTTGGTAGAGTGCCGTGGCGTCAGAGCTCACAGCAACCTCCCTAACTCCTGGGCTTAGGTGATTCTCTTGCCTGAGCCTCCCAAGTAGCTGGGACCACAGGCACCTGCCACAACGCTGGCTATTTTTTGTTGCAGTTTGGCGGGGTCGGGTTTGAACTCACCACCCTCAGTATATGGGGCCGGCGCCACCCACTTGCTACAGACTTTCACATGAGAGAGAAATAAATGTCCACCTTCTTTTTTTAGCCACTATTCAATGGCAGCCTGCATTATGGTCAAACTTAGTTTTAATGACAAACTTTTGAACCTTTTAAATGTTGTACTATGTGTCTGTATTATCTGTTTAAAAAAGGGAATAATAATAGAAAATTAAACATAAGATAAATAAAAAGAGACTGCTATGGAGACTGCTAACAGCCCTTCCCCACCCAGAAGGGGGTGTTGGCATCCCAGCTGGTTCTGTAGTTAGAACACAGGATCATCTCACATGGGAAAGACCCAAACTAGCAAGATAGAAGTGTATTTCTCTGCACATAAAAGCCTGAGCCAACCACTAGCACAGGTTAGTGACCCAGCTCTGACCCTCCCATGTGTGGTTGTCCAAGATACCCACATAATGACTACAGCTTCTGAACACAAAGCCTGGACATCTCCAGAGGACATAGCTAGCCCTCTGCACACAGAGCCCTCTGAGACCTGCCATAACTTGGACTGAGGCTCCTCCTGCCCAAGGCAGAACCTTCCATGTGTGGGGGGCCCCTGCCAGCACCAGCCCTCCAGGGCTGGGCCAGCTCCCTGATCTGTGCTTATGTCCTGGCTCTAAGCTGCCATTCCTGTCCCCAGGTACCCTCTCAGGCCTTGAGGGTCCCCCTGCCCCTGGGGCTCAGGGATTTGGAGGCAAGTTTTCTTATCCAGCCTTGCAGCTGGTTATCGACCGTCATCCACTCCTCTCGCTGATATCCAGTGACGTTGACATACCAAGTCTTAATCTTTGTCGGCCATCCTCACTTGCAGCTGTCGGATTCTACGTCTCTGATCCCAGCTGTCACATTTTCACTCTTTGCTTCCTCTCCCAGCCAAACTGTAGGAGTCTGAGCCTTGGCTAAAATCTCTTGTTCTGAGGCCTGGGGACCATCAGAGGGGCTGTTTGTCAGGAAAAACCATCTTTGGATTTGGGACTGTCATTAGACTGGCAACAACAATAACTCAAGTAGTAGCAGTAATAGTAATAATAGAGCTACTGCTTTCTAAATACCTATGAGGCGACAGAGCTCTCCTTACTTCTCTCCGGGGTAGGGCTGGTTTGTCCTTATTCTACAGATGAAGAAACTGAGGCTCAGAGATGTTAACAGACACTGCCAAGGCTGCATGGTTCAGATGAGGGTGGAGCCCGGGTCTGGCTACCTCCAGGGCGTCCTGCTGCTCTGTCGGAGTGTCCTTCCCAAAGCCACAAAAAAGGCCTGGAGTTCAGTCCGGCGCAGATAATTTCCTCTCCTAGACGGTGGGAAGGATGATACGTGGGGCAAGGGGACATGGGGTGTGACCCTGTCTCTCTATAGCTAGTGCTTCTGTTGCTAGACACACCTTGGAGGGACCTCCAAATGGAAAAGGTGCAATAGGGGCTCTTTGGGGTGATGTGGGAATGGGGACAGGAGGTGAGAACCAGGAAAAGGGAGGACACTGGTGGGTGGGATGGAACAGAGATTGGGGGCAGAGCCGGGAGGACTTTTAGAGCGAGGGAGCGGGACCCAGGGCAGGCTTGGGGAAGTGGCTTGGGTGGCACACTACAAGAGGGCAGGTCAGAACCTGGTGACAACATGGGGGGTGGCTCCCGTGTGGGCCACTCTTGGGACAGAGCATCCCCGGTCCTGGCTGGCTCCACTTTGCTCTGCCCTCCTGCCAGCCTACCCACTCCTTCTGAGCGTTGGGCCCTGCCCTTCTCAGGCCTCTGGAACCTTCTTGGCACTGTGCGACTAGCTCTCTGGGCAGCTTGCACAGAAGCCTTTCCTACCACGCCAGACCCAGAGCGCCCCTCCCGCTCTGACAGCACTCGGGTGTGAGTGTGGCGCATGAATGTCTTCCCTCAGCTGCAGCCTCTGGGCGGTAAGGGTGGGTGGCAATTAAGAAAGCAAACTCTCGGCTGTTTACCCGCTGGAGCATCTCCCGGTGGTTATTTACTCTTCTGCAATCCCGGGAGGGGGAAAAATGAGCAGGGGGCCTCCAGGGACCTCAGCAAACAGGAGAGGCGGGCGCTGTGTGTTAACTGACTCTGTCAGCTGCGCAGCTGCTTCCCGGACGTGACTGTCGTGTTTGGCGGGTCTGGGGGAGCCTTGGGGGGAACCTTGGGGACAGCGTGGCAAGCCAAGGGAGCCAGGATATCAGAGAAGCCATACCATTATCCACCACCCCACTAGAGGAGGAGATGGCCCCGAGAGGGAAGGTCACTCTGCTGAGATCACACAGCTCAGCCGGAAGGGACCTGTCCACAGGGCTCAAGTCCCAGGATCAGGAGAAGCAGTACAGAGGGCAGGCATTCCTGGGTTGGGGGGAGTGGCTGTCCAGTCTCTGGCCCTCAGCGCCAGCCTGGGCCCTGCTGCCAGGAGCTCCAGGGTTATTCTCCGCTGATCCTATAGCTCTGTTGTTCATGAGCTTGAACCTGGGCAAGCCCTTGACCACTCCATTTCTCTGACCACACCCGTTGACTGCCTCAAGGGGCACACGAGAGGTTCACGTGCATGGGCGAGTTTTGTACAATTAGAAGAGCTGACTAGACATGTGAAATCTTTTCTCCCCTCATTTCTAGAGCACCAAGTGGTAGAGTGAGGCACCGTTTTGTGTTTTAGTCCCCTGTCCTGTGAAGCGGGTATGACAGTAAAAGTGTCCACTTCAAGGGCTGTTGTGGGGGTGTATGAAAGTCCACAGCGAGCTCTCAGCAGTGTTCACTGATATTCTGCAGAATTCACGGGGCACTACCTCTACGCTAAGGACACAGGACAAGGTTCCACAGGGCTCTTGCTTCCAGGGCTCAGTTCTTAGGTGTTACCTGAGGACCTCTGGGAGGTCTCAAGACTCTCTGGGGGAAGGTCTTGAGGTCCAAATAGTTTTCATAAAACCACTATGATGATATTTGCCATCTTCCCTGGGTTGATATTTGCATCTAATGGTACAAAAGCTGTGCACTAAAAAGTGCCAGTGACTTAGCAGGAATCTAGGGGGTGACACTAAAATGTTCTAGTAGTCATGATATTCCTCATCACCACACACTTGCAGGAAAGAGAGAAAAGACAATTTTACTAAGAATGACCTTGATGAATTGATCAAAATGATTAACTTTATTAAATCTCTATCCTTGAGTACATGTCAGAATGGGAAGTACATAAAAAGCATTTCTGAAGAATGATGATTGTCGCAAGGATCAGCCTTTGTGAGATTGTTTGAGCTGTGAGATGAAACTGCCATTCCTCTCCCCCACAAGGAACATCATTTTTACTTGAGAAAAACAACTGCAGACCAACTTTAGTTATTCAGTCTGGGTTATTTGGCATCCATTTTCTCGAAAATGAATGAAGTGAGCATGTTGCTTCAAGAAAAACTGGCGGTATTTGTTGCCAACAACAAAATTTGCTATTTCAAACAAAAATTTGAATTTTATAAAACTTTTATTTGCTACTATGAGCTTGATAACTTCCCAATACTGAAAAGACTTCTATTTCCAAATGGCCAATGCATGTGTGGTGTTATAAAGTCATGCTTGGGCAAAAGATCCATTCAGAATGCAAAATAGGCCAATGGATTTTAAAGTAATAAAGTGTGATAACTTTGTTGAAAAGTTTGTTTAGATTCCAGGCCACAAGTTGCCCTGAAGAATCTACTACTTGTTGAGGTTTGGTGTAGTATCAAAGAATGCTCCACAATGGAAAAGGCTGTTAGAATTCTCTTCCCTTTCCCAACTCCCCATCCGGGTAAAGCCAGATTTTCTCTATCTACTTCAACCAAAGTAAGTATTATAGGAGATTTAATGTCGAAGCAGATAAGAGAGTCTAGTTGTCTTCTACTAAGCCAGACAAGAGGTATGCAGAAAGGTAAAACAATATTTTTTTCTTCTCTTTTGTTTTGAAAAGTTATTTTCACAAAAACATATTGCTTCCATTAACATGAACTGAGTTTAGTGTTAAATATGTTTATTTAAGTGAGCTAAGAAATGAATATTTAAGTTCCCCAGTTTTAATTTTAATAAGGCAAATACTAATTATCTCCCATAAACCAATATTCTTTGGAGTCCTCAACAATTTTTTAAAGTGGAAAGTACTCCTAATACCAAAAAGTTTGAGAACTACTGGTCTAGTACCTTTGAGGTGGAAACAAGCAAACAGTTATCTGCGGTTGGGTGAGTGCTAATGCAGGTATACGTGGGCAGGAGAAAGATAGAGGACCTGCTATAAGGTGGGAGGGCAAGCCTGGGTGGCTCCCAGGAAGAGGTGTCCTTGTAACACAGCTAAATGTGGCTAACAGGGGATTGCCCACGTTGCTGGAACTAGAGGGTGGCATGAGGAATCCCCCAAACAGCAGAAAGATCCCAGAAACCCATGTGGGAGGTTGAAAGCACAAACGTCTGAACAATTATTTGAGCTGTTGACCCCAGATATAGATACTTAGGTATTGACGTGGTCTTTCCCACCCCCAACTCTTGGGGCCCATGTCCACATGTTCCCAGGGTGGTCAGATCCAGATGCTCTTGGCATGGCTCCCTCCCTCTGCCTCTAGCAGAGAGGCCTGTGGGACACCCTGGTTGGAATGGGGGAAGGGCACTTTCACTGAGACTGTATGTCTTGTCTCCTCCTGTCCCTCACACCAGGGCTGGCACAGAGCCTGACTCCCTCCTCTCAAGGACCTTTTCCCCAAGACTATTCAATTCCAATTGGTAGCCAGCTTGGGCTGTGGGTAGGGGCAGGGAGGAGGAGAAATTCTTGGCCCCAGGAGAGGAGCAAGGTCACTGGGGCCTCCATCTTCAGTGGGGGCATGAGGCAGGCTGGCGCTATGTTCCCCAGACGCTGTGTCATGCAACCTCAGTGCAGTGTCAGGCCTCTCTGCCTCTACAGTGAGGACAGCTGAATTACTAGCATGTCAAGATGGATGGCCAAGCCAACCTAGGGTGGGCAGTGCCAGGAAGAAATTCAGTGAGACCTCTGTGTCAAACACGCACACTCTCACTCCCTCTGACCCCCCTTGGATCAGGGAGCCAGGACTCCACAGTCATGGCCTTCACTTCCTCACCTCCCATCCTCCTCGATTCCTCTGAACGCTGCCTTCAGGCCCCACCTGGGTAGCTTTAAAGAGTCACCGGTGATCACTGACCTCTCGCCCCAGGGCCTGCCTTTGGGCCGTCTGTGCAATGCTCTTACTGACCTCGGACATGGTGCTCCCCAGGCCTCTGCCATGTCGCCGGCCTCCCATCTCCAAAGCTTTTGCTAATGCCCTGCCCTCTTGCTGGGCATTACTACATACTGATCCTCCATATCCCCAACCCTGAGGGACACAAGTGGGTTCTTCCCGCCTGTGGACTCTCCACTCCTCTCACTGCCCACTGGCTTTCATCTTGCTCATGCCTCACAGAATGTGCTGTCTTGTGGCTTTGACTTCATGTGGCCCTGACTGTCCCCATGCTGGCTCCTGGCTCTTCCTCTGCCCCTCCTCAAAACGAATCCATTGATGACTGCCCCATCCACTGTGCTCTGGACAGGCCAAGCCCCTGAGTAGATCTCAGGCCAAGTCACAAGTCAAGGTGGCCTCTGTCACTAGTGATTGGTGGCTCTTAGTATCTGCCCTGGTCCAATCAATGGAGGCCATTGGGATCATGTAGTCCTCTCATGGCTAACCTTCCAGAGGGGACAGAGCAGGAGGCGATAACCTCCAGCATTCCTTCTTTCCAAGTCCTCTACTTCTGCCAAGGTCCATCTCAAGGGTAACCTTCTCTACCCATCACTGAGGTTGGGATTCCATGGCTTGGATCCACCTCCCCCCACCCCAAGGCACTATGGACACCTTCCTATAAGAGCATATCCGCTAATGGGGCCATCTCTGAGTTGTTACGGGGCCTCCTCACAACCCGCCTGTGCAGTGAATACACTAGGTGCTCAAAAATGTTGAGGAAGTGATGTGAACAGAATGTGTGACCGATCAGCGACTTGACGTCATCTAGTTGCAAACTCATGGCTTATGTGTCAAAACCAGCTCTCAGTCTGTTTTTTTGGGACCCCTAAAAATGGGCAGGTTTCCCATTCATATCTTTTCTCTACACAAGCTGGTGTGGATTCTCCCACAACAGAGCCTGAGGGGGACAGGCTTGTGCATTTGAGGAGTGAGCCCCAGCAGGCAGGGAGGGGGCAGGAAGGAGGAGGAGCGGAGAAGGTGAGACCTGAGCCGGCGCCCCTGTGGGCACCAGGGCTCCTTCTGCTGGGAACTGGGAGTCCATGCCTCGGAACTGGCCACGGGAAGGGGGAAGCTGGGGTGTTTGTCCATCGACTCCATCCTCCAAGGGTTGAGGGCTGCTGGGGGCATCTGGCTGCCCTGCACAGGGGCTGGCTTACAAAGAACTCCTGAGGCAGGAAGTGAGAGCAGAGAGCAGAGGAAGTGCTTCTTTGAGGGGAACTTGGGAACGACTCCCCAGCGTGGGAGTCAGAGTGGGGCCCCAGTGCTCTGTGGGCAGCACGGGCTCATGTGCCTGCAGGGGGGATGGAGGTGCAGCTCCCCTTGGGACAGAGCGCTGCCCTCCCTGCCTCTACTCATCTTCTTACATCAAGGTCCTGCTGGCTGCCCAGTTTGCAAATCTTGCTAAATCTTGTCTTTCACAGAAGACATTGAGGCCAGGACAGGGAAAGGCCCTAACACCTTGACCAAAGTCATGCCGCTGAGCACGCTGGTGGAGCCCAGGACCCCTGGCTCCCTGCCACCCATTCTCCTTTCCTTCCCACCCTGGGGTTTGCTGATGGCTTGACCTCTCTGCCTCAGGAATGAAGCCCTCACTCTGGGCCATGGATGGACGCGCTAGCCAGGCTCCTTTCTCTCTCCCCAGCTGGCTCAGGACTCAGTAAATAACACGCTGCCCATTGATTGGAGGTCACTCGGGCCAAGACCGATCGATGGCCACAGACAGCTGGGCAGGCGGGTAATGAAGTGCCAGGTCCTTGGCGGGGGTGCTGGCCGGCCCTGGAATTTAATCCCCTCGCTTCCTCCACAAGGCTCCAGCTCAAGTGACAGAAGGGAAGACAGATGAGGCTCTGAGGCCAGTGTGGGTAGGGAGAGGGTGGGCTGGAAACAGGGATGGGTGTGGGGGTGTGGAGCTGATGAAGCTCAGTGGGGACACAGGCCTTCTTCACTCCCACGCGCTGCCTCCCCAGACAGACTCCCCTTAGGGCCCTCTCAGAAGAACATGCACCCCCCCCATTCCACTCCACGCACAGCTCACTCCGTGCACTTGTCCCTGCAGGCATAACGCCGTCTGCCCCTCTAAGATGAGGGGTTTGGGACGGCAAGAACGGGCACGCGAGACTAAACATTGCTGAACACATAGGATGTGCCAACTCAGTGTCCTGAGGCTTTGCATCTGTCACCTTATTCAATCTTCACGGCAGTCCAGCTTGATAAATATTATTGTGTCCTTTCCAGTAGATAAAGGAACAGGTTCAGAGAGGAAAAGATGTTTGATAATTAAAGCTGCCTGACAATGGAGCAGACCAGGAGGCCTCATGAGATGGTGAGTTCCCTCTCACGCTGGGCATTCAAGCAGAGGCTAAAGGGCTAGCTGCCAAAGAGCTGTGGAGGAATTCCTGTAGAAAGTAAGCTTTGGACTGCACGGCCATGGGCTCCTTCCCAAATTTGAGATTGTATGAGTCTTTGGGAAAGATGCAATAAGCTGGGTTTCCTGGCCACGAGTATAAGGATCGCCTAGTGAGATGTGGTCACTAAGCTGGTGGCTTCCAAGTCATGTCTACAAATCGCTAGGGTACTCTGGAAGCCCTTCAGAGCCTACAAATATTTGACTCAAAGTTCATTTTCAATACCATTGTTATAATAAAACAGTACTTAAAAACAAATACAGGCTGGCAATTGTGTGATGAAACTTTTAATCCATTTGAAATCACCGGAAAGCTTGCTTTGAGTGGAACTAAGGCTAAAGATTCTCCTACATCTGTATTTAATTGAAGAGCATTGTGAGGAAGGATGATGTGAGAAACAAAAAGCCCCTTTAACTTGTAATTACTGATCTGTTTGAATAAGTAGTAGCAACACAAACATCATGCAGAAACAAGTCGGAGGCTGAGCCCCATGTAGGTAGAAACTGTCACTGATAATCCTTTATTTCTGTCTTATATTCAGCCGAACAGCCTTGTTCTCATCTTATCTAATCTTATTATAAGTGTTCCCTCTTATTATAGGAAGAATGTGGCATACATGTGAATATCAAACACAGAATATGGCTTTTATCTGTTTCACGCATTGTGATTCTACTTAAATACCATTTGAGAAAAGAGCTTTGCCATTGAAAATGCTGGGACCTCAGCATGGCAAAGTGACCAAGGCTGCCGTCCCCAGGCCTTTCCTAAGCATGGTGGAATGAAGGGGGGTGGTGTGGGTTTCCAGCCTCTGCTTCTCCTTCACACACAGTTTATAGTCCTGTGAATGTGGCACTTGGCCCTGGGTGATGGTACCCATGCCTGGCCCTTGGCCCCAAGCCCTTGGTCAGCAGCTGGAGAGGAGCCTGACCCATATGTTGCGGGTGCAGGGATGAGCGGGGATGGCTGGAGCATTCTGGCTGGTTCTTCCCCAGGAGGGGGTTTGGCAGAAGCCCTGTGGCCTGCAGAGAAGGCTGGTGCGGCAGTGTAAGTGTCTGACAGAGGCTGTGTGGTGTCTAACATACAGGCCGTGTAAGCAGGAAAGAATGTGTCAGCTTCTGTTCTGCGGGTCTGACAAAGAGGCCCAGGAACTGCCCTGCTGCCCTGAACCCCCACCATCTCTTCTTCTAGAATTCCCTTCTGGGGCCTGCTGGCTTCCCAGGAGGCTTATGGGACCATGACAGTGTCTGTTGGCCTCATTTCTGCCACATGTGGCTGCCTTACCAATTCTCTGATCTCAACACCAAAAAGTTTCTCATCTGGCCTGACTGGTGAGCTCCAAGGCCCCTCTCCAGATTGGCCCTGGGGACAACGCTGATTAAACCAGGGTTCAGGGGTCAGAATGCCAATCTTACATCATTCGCTCCTTCCCTCCCTACCCTCCGGCAGCAGCCCTGGTCTTAGGTCCGCCTCTCCCACCCTCCAAGCAGACTCCCACCTCAGGGTTTTATACCTACTAAGTCTGATATTCCTGTATTCGCTCCTACTACTTTCCTTCCTGCAAAGCTTTGCACCTCAGGTCTCACCTCCCCAGTAGCCTCCCTGGCCCAACTCATCCAACACAGCCACCCCTACCCCATTGCCATCCACCCACTTCACCACTTGGGTCCTCTTCAGAGCACTTCACATTTTCTACAATTCTCTTGCTCACTTCTTGTTTTCTTTTTTTTTTTTTTTTT
>CAUYON010088751.1:0-15386 GCA_963573935.1 Arctocebus calabarensis
TGCAGTCCCACTGCTGCCCCACCCACAGCCGCCGACAGGATCAGACCGAATGAACAGACGCAACCACTTGCCCAATCTCTGCCACTTTAGCCTTCCTCAGGGTGTCCAGAAGCCTCACGCTGTCTCCCTGTGTCCCCAAAGGGAAGTTTCTGGGCAGATCCCGTCTGGCAGAGATGCCTGAAGTCCTCTCTCCCCAGTCTCACTGTGCCCAGCCGCAAGGAAGCTGTTACTCGTCCGCCATCTCATTTGCATGATTTCTAAAAAGGATTGAATATAATTATCTATTTTCTCAATAAGTAAGGCATTTCTCCCCCTCCCTTTCAGCATCTTTCAAAAATCATCTTAGGGTCTTTAATTTTCTCCAGTTTCAATGCGATATGTCTGTGGTAGATTTTTGGTATTTATTCTGCTTGTGTTGACTCAGAAGCCTGGAGATGCAGTTTGATGTCTGTCATTAATGTTATTGAATCCTCTGTGATTAAATTTCAAACTTTTCTTCAGTCTATCTCTTTTACCTTTTTCTGGAATTCCCATTAAACGTGTGTTATACCTTTTGCAATGGTCCATCAGCTCTTGGATATTCTGTTCTGTATTTCTCATTCTTTTTTTTCCTTGCTTCAAATTTGGTGAGTTTTTTTGACATATCTTCTAGCTCAGTGACTCTTTCCTTAGCTATGTCCAGTCTACTTATGATTCTATTGAAAGAATTCTTTATTTCTATTACATTGGATTGATTTCTAGAATTTTCTTGATTCTTTTTTAGTTTCATCTCTTTTCCTGTATTAGCCATCTGAGCTTTCATACTAGCCTTTTTTTATTATACCCATTAAAGTATTAATCACAGTTGCTATAAATTCCCAGACTGATAATTCTAACATCTCTACTGCATCTCTTTCTGCTTCTGATGTCTGCACATTACAATGGTTTATTGTTTTTCATTTTATTTTTGTTTTTTGACTTTCAAATAATTATTGGGTAAAAGAAACAGAGGTAAACAAATTTTTAGTATGATGTTTTATGTTTATTCTGACTAGGAATTGAGTTGTGTTTACCCTTTGCTATAACTGTTGGTGCTAGGAGTTATATGTTTATCTAATGTCATTATTTTCATCTTCTCTGTTTTGTTTGGGTTTTCTTAGAGAATCATTCTTAAAGTATGAGTCTTTACGTTATTCTTAGATGTAATCTTCTGCTATCATATAGGAACACTACTGATGTAGCAATAAGGTATGAAAGAAGGCAAGCTTTCTATAGTTTTAAGACTCAGTTTCTGTCTTTTGTGGGTCTGTGGGCCTGGACTGTGGCCTTCACAAGTACTTTTTGATAACTTTTTCTTTCTCTATATGATATAGGAGTGCTAGAGGGAACTAGATTTACTGATTTTGGTTCCTTCACATTTGTTAGGCAGCAATAAAACTCTCCTTGGATAGACTGTGATAAAACACATTTCTTTGAGACTAGATTTATTTTAATGACAACAAACCACTCTGGATATATTTCAAAATAATTACTTTCCTCTCCATCTGCAAAAATAATAAAAGGATTTTCCTCTAATGTTTATCTTGAGAACCTGGTAGAGTCTCTGAAAGTAAAACTTGGAAAACGTGGAGGCCCTCCAAAAGCTGGAGCCCCAGAAGATTTTATCTTCACATGTTTCCTCAATTATCATGGCTGTGGATTGCTCTGTGACCTCAAATCTCTGATACATCTAAGAATAACAATTGATAATCAGTTTACTCATCTTTTTTCTTTTTTGAAGAGAAGAGTTAAAAACTTCTAAGCCTTTTGCATGTTAGACTAGAGTTCTTTCTTCTTCTTTAATATTCTTATAGCCATTTATCTCCCAATGTCTTTTCATACCCTTCTTGATTAATGACTTTATCCCATCTTCTGTTAAATCTCTTGTGTTCTGACACCTATTATAATGTATCTATTATAACACATCTATTATTTGTCTTATACTAAATCTTCTGTATCTCTCCCACTCTGAAATTTGAATCAGTTTCAGAGAAGGTACACTTTTATTTTCTCATGACTGTGAGATCTTTAGTTCTACCCTATTCCCTATCTCTACCACATATTATTTATCAGACGTGAACTACACTTTAAGTCCAGGCTCTGCCTAGTACTTACCTATGATACATTTTTTAATGCTAATAAGAATTCTATTTTTTTAAGATAATATTATCCACTTTAGATTAAGTCCAAAGTGGCCCCTATGGTTTTCTCCCTCTGGTGCAAATATCCTGAACAATCCTCTTCCTTTAGATATGGGTGAACATATGAGTTCCTCCTACAGACAGAACATGGCAAAGGTGAAAGGATTTTGCATAAGTAATTGAGCTCTCTGATTAATCAAATGGGATATTACCTTGTGATAATAAGATAAAGTGAGTGGACTTAACTTAATCAAGAGAATCTCTTAACAGAGGAACTCAGCTCTCTCTGAAGTGAAAAATTCTTCTTTTGGTCTTGACAAATTAAAAAGAATGGCAGACAGAAGCCAGAAGAATGCTAGGGCTCTGTGACAAACAGTGCATGATAAGGAATTCTATTGGACACCTGGATAAGCTTAGAAGTGAATGCCTGTCCGAGTGAGAAAGTGCATGAATAGATTTTTTGTTATGGCTGTTGTGTTTTTTGCAGCCTGTGAGACTTTAAGAAAGGGGTCAGCTAGACCCTGCCTGGTTTCTTGCCTCATGGAAATTGTGAGGCAATAGATATCTTTTGTTTTAGGCAAAAATAATATTGATTTGTTACTTTAACATATTTTTGCATGTGAAATATATGTATGTGTTAGAATAAGTAAGTAGTGATTTTAGTATCAAATACTAAATACAGGGAAAACAATGGTCTCATTCTTTTTTAACAAATATACTGCAGGAGTAGGGTGGGGGAAGATGGAGCAGAAACCAGTAAGTTCAAAGACTCTTAGGAGATGTATTTGGACTTTGAATACTGAGTCTAAATAACAAAATATAAAAAAATAAAGACACAAAAATATTAAGGGAACACAAACATACTTATGAAAAAACTCTGGACAGGATAGTTGATGATATGAAGAATTTAGTCAATTTTTATAAGCAATATTTACATAATGATTAAGGATTAAAAAAAGTTATTCTTGTTTAGAGACAAATTCTGAAATAGTTACTGATAATAATAAATTAAGTTTGGTCTTTTCAAAATAATCCAATTGAGTGAGAAAGAGGTTAGAAAGTGAACACAATTGGATGAAATAAGAATTGATAACAAATATACATGGTGTCTAATGCTCTTTATCCTTGAATATGCATGAAATTTTCCATAATAAAATTAAACTAAAAAATTCATTTAAATTTCAAGAGAATGGGAAGAAAAGCCAGAAATGGCTTTTTCAGTGGCTCACTCCTGTAATCATAACAATCTGGGAGGCTGTGGAAAGTGAATTTTTCTGAGCTGATGGGTTTAAGACCAGTCAGAGCAAAAGCCAGACCTCACCTCTAAAAATGGCCAGGCATTGTGGTGGGCACCGTAGTCCCAGCTATTTGGGAAGATGAGGAAAGAGAATCCCTTGAGCCAAGAGTTTGAGATTGCTGTGAACTATGACGCCGTGGCACTCTATTGAAAGTGAGACCCTGTCTCAAAAAAATACCAACAAAATAGACAAAGGAACTAAAGGAACATCTCACCAAAGAAAATAAATGGAAGATAAAGAAGCATATGAAAATACACTCAGTATAATGTTATTAGTGAATTTCAAATTAAAACAAAAGGTCATAGCACCACACATCTATTAAAATGACCAAAGTCCCAAATACTGACAGAATTCAAAAGGTGGAAAGAAAGTCGGTGCCTGTAGCTCAAAGGAGTAGGGAGCTGGCCCCATATGCCAGAGGTGGTGGGTTCAAACCCAGCCTCAGCCAAAAACTGCAAAAAAAAAAAAAAAAAGTGGAAAGAAGATGAAGCAACAAAAACTGTCAGTCATTGCTGAAGGGGATGAAAAACAGTAAAGGCTACAGCCGTTTTTAAAACACTTTGTCAGTTTCTTACAAAACTAACCGTATTCTTACCATGCAATTCAAAAATCATGTTCCTGGTATTCACCCAAGATAATCAAAAAACTTATGTCCACACAAAAACCTAGTCATGGATCTTTATTCATTTTTGTCAAAACTAGGAAGCAAACCAAGATGTGCTTCATCCAGGAGATACATGGTTAAAATAATCGTGGTATATACAAACAATGGAATATAATTCAGTTCTAAAAATAAATGAACTGTTAATGCACGAAAATGTAGAAACCTTAAATGCATATTATTATGTGAAAGAGTCCAATCTGAAAAAGGCTGCACACTATATGAGCCAAAATAAATAATATCCTGAAAAAGACAAACATGTACTTTTAATTTCAGATTAATACATGGGTTTAAACAATTAAGGTACATTGTTTGCATTTGTTAGTTAAAGTCCAAAGTGTAGTTGAGCCCTTCACCCAGTACATGTGCCATATACCCTTTACATACCTGATAGGTGAGAATTTACCAACCCTCTCCCCTCTCCAATATCCCTTACTTGAATTTAGTTGTGTTTTTTTCTTATGTGGACATATAGTTGTTCATCTACTAGTTTCATATTAGTATTGAGTACATTAGATGTTTTTCCATTCTTGTGATACCTTGATTAGGAGTCTGTTTAGACAGTAAGAGAATTAATGGTTGTCTGTGATTTGTGGGAAGTAAGGAATAACCAGGTGGAAGACAGGGACTTTAGGATAACACCTTTTTCAAAATCATAGAATATTTAATACCAAAAGTGAAAGCTAATGTTAAGTCTAGACTTTGTATGATAAGCGTGTGTCAATACACGTGTTCATATCAATTGTAACAAGCGTCCTATTCTGGCAGGAGACACTGGTAATGAGGAGGTTGTAAGCGGATGAGTAAAGGGGGTTTACGTAATACAGAGACTTTCTGTGCTTTCCACTCAATTTTGCTATATACTTAAAACTTGTTTAATTAATTAAAGTCTGCTAAAAATTTCCTGCAGATTTCTTATAATTTTTAATTTTATATTACAGCATTGATGCAAGAATGACCTGAATAATTAGAAAAGCAAGTAAAAGCAATTCTTGGGATTGTGGTTTATTCACTAGTGATCACGTACAGAGGTGCTCCATGGGAGCTGTTTGAACTAAATGCACCGACCAGGGAAAATCAATAAAACTGTTTAAGTAATTCCCCAGGGACCTTTGTGATGATGAAATATTACTTTTCTTATAAGACAATACCTATATATACCTATTTTGTATTTTTGTTTTGTGGTCTAGGAACAATGATTATATTTATTTAAACACAAACAAATGAGATCTCGAGAAACTGCAAATAAAACTGGGTAGAGTCCTCTCTCACTGACACAAATGCCTGAAAAATAGCTTTAATTTCTATTTTACTTACACATAATAAATCATTAAAACTCTTGAGGGCAGCATCTTTAGAATATAGTTTGTTTCCTGTTTTTAATCTAGTGCAGAAAAACCTATCTACACCAATATTCTTAGAAAACCAAGTGAAGCAGTAGTCTGTTTGATGTGAGATGTTATATTAAATAGGACATAAGACTATATTGAATTGTGAGTAATCATTTTAGTCACTATTCTAAAAGTTAATGAAAACTCTGATAATATCAGAGAAAAGTCTCTTTTCACAATGAAAACTAGAGCTCTGACTCATGTTCTTAAATACTGTTTTAAATAAGGCTTGGTAAAAATTTAAATTATGAATAATTTATTTAAGCTACTGATTCTTCAAAGTTTATAAATCTAAACATACTCACAGAATTTCTGATTATGTAACGTTATTTAATTTATTCAAATGAGAGGCCAAGACATGTTCTCGGATTCACAAAGCCATTTCAGCTTATTTTAAATAGATAAAGACAAATGAAATAAATTAATTAGTTCTCATATATTCATATGAACATGAACTTTCTAGGCCAATCAGTGATGCAATAATATATGTTATATATTATCACATATTTTTATTTTAAACTTCACAGTTTTAGGTTTTGCCTATATGATGTCATTTAAAACAGGCAGGACAAAATCTATTAGCTAGAAATGAGATAAGTTTTGAACACAATCCTTGAACTCAATTTATCTTTTCATTTGACAAGTATATACAAAGAGCTGCCATATTCAACACTGTGGTCTGTTCCAAGGTCAATACAAAATAACTAGGAAAATAACAGTCATCTCTGCAAGACAGAAAAGGGAAAGAATATTTGCAGAATGTTCATTCTATGCCAACATCTGGTATGCAAGTCATATGTGCTGGTCCTTTAATTTTATAAATTTAAAATGTTAAAAACAACTAGGTATTATTAAAGGAGAAAGGGTATTTTTAGTTGTTCAAGCCAAAACAAATACACATACAGACAAAAAATAAAAGCTCAGTCTAAATAAAATGGAAAAACATTACTGGTGGTATGTACTATAGATGGGGAAAACTAGGTTAGGGAAATAGGTGGGAATTTACAGAGACCAGGCAGCCAAGGTAGAGAAGCCGTCTACACAAGATACTCCTGCCACTGTACTCTGGATGTCACCACAAATACAAAAGCATTTATACTTCTCTACCCCAAACTCTTCCTAAATTCAAAGTCTCAAGCTTTGGATAAATTGGCTGATTTCATGCCATATGTTCTCCTGTTACGGTTCAGGAAGTATAAGCACCTATCCTTTGGCTTTTACAGTCAAAGCATGGCCCTTTTTCCCCTGCTTTCTTTAGAAAAAACCTAGACAGTCCAGATCTAGGAGAAAACAACATAGCAATTATGATGAAAAAGCTGACTAGGATCATGAAGGTGATGATAATGACAGCCCCTTACTGAACACACTTGTTAGTAAAAGCTTCTTACTCAGCATCTCTTTTGTGTATAACTGTAATACAGTTTTGATTAAACACTCCAGAAATTACTTAATATTACTTTGTTTGGCTGGAACACAGATAAATTACTTAAGTAAATTGTTCAGATTCAAAAAGCCATTAAAAAGGTCTCCTTTAAAATGTAAATTATTTTGTGCCAGTACCATGCTGTTTTGATCACTATCGATTTATAGTACAGTCTCAGGTCTGGTAGTGTGATCTCTCCTGCTTTGTTTTTATTTGTAAGTAGTGTCTTGGCTATTCGAGGTTTTTTCTGGTTCCATATAAAACGAAGCAATATTTTTTCAAGGTCTTTAAAATGTGACAATGGAGCTTGAATAGGCATTGCACTTACTGTGTTCTTAGCAGTGCAGAAGTTTTTTAGTTTGAACAGGTCCCAGTAGTGTATTTTTGATACTGCTTCAATTACATGGGGAGTCCTCCTCATACAAAATTCACCCAAGCCAATTCCTTCAAGAGTTTTCCCTGCACTTTCTTCTAATATTTTCCTTTGCAATGTCCCAGAGTTTCTGATAATTTGTGTCTTCATTGTTATTTTGTTCCAAAAATTTGGTGATTTCCTTCTTAATCTCATGTATGACCCATCTATCATTCAGCATAAGGTTGTTTAGCTTCCATGTTTTTGTTTGAGCATGCAGATTCCTATTATTGTTGAGTTCAACTTTTATTCCATGTTGGTCCAGGAAGATGCAAGGAATAAGTTCTATTCTTTTAAATTTGCTGAGAGTAGACTTGTGGCCTAAGATGTGATCAATTTTGGAGCATGTGCCATGGGGTGCTGAGAAGAATGAGTACTCAATTTTATTAAGATGAAATGTTCTGTAGATGTCTGTGAAATCTAGATGTTGAATGGTTAAGTTTAAATCTAAAATTTCTTAGCTTCTTATTGGAGGATCTATCCAACACTGCTAAAGGAGCATTAAAATCTCTGACTACTATGGAGCTGGAGGAAATCATGTTACTTATGTCTATTAGAGTTTTTCTCATGAATTGAGGTGCATTCTGGTTGGGTGCATAAATATTAATAATTGAAATCTCAGTCATATTGAGTATTTCCTTTAACAAATATGAAATGTCCGTGTTTATCCTTCCTTACTTTTTTGGTTTAAAGCTTATTGTATCTGCAAATAAGATTGCAACACCTGCTTTTTTCTGTTTTCCATTTGCCTGGAATATAGATGACCATCCCTTCACCTTGAGTCTAAATTTATCTTTTAAGATAAGATGAGATTTTTGTATGCAGTAGATATCTGGCCTGAGTTTTTGCATCCAGTCAGATAATCTATGCTTCTTTAGAAGACAGTTTAAACCATTGACATTAATTGATAATATTGAAAACTCTTTAGAAAATCTAGTGGACATTTTTAATCGTTTCATCGCTGAGGAAGTTGGAATTTGGCAAAAAGTTTCTGGATGAGTTTACTTTTGTGTTGGAGGATTATGCTGATCCTTATGGAGAATAGGTCTGAGAATATCCTGGAGAGCTGGTTTAGTTATAGCAATTTCTTCAACATGCGGAAGTCATTAAAGCATTTAATTTCTCCATCATAAATGAAACTCAGTTTAGCAGGATACAAGATCCTGAGTTGAAAGTTATTTTGTTTTGGGAGATTAAAAATCGATGACCATTCTCTTCTTGCTTGAAAGGTTTGATCAGAGAGATCTGCAGTTATTCTAATATTCTTCCCCTTGTAGATTATAGATTTCTTGCATCTGGTTAATTTCAAAATTTTCTCTTTCATATTAACTTTAGTGAACTTAATTATGATGTGCCTGGGGGATGTCTTATTCGGGTTGAATCATACTGGGGTTCTGAAACTGTCTGCTATCTGAATTTCAGAATCTCTTGGCATGTCTAGAAAATTATCTTTCATAATCTCATAAAGAAGAGACTCTGGGCCTTGTGACACCACTTCATCATTTTCAGGTGTCCCTATAAGGCAAATATTGGTTTTCTTTGAGTTATCCCAGAGCTGTCTGAGAGAATTATCCATTTTTGCCTTCCATTTCTTTTCCGCTTTGTAGGTTTGGGAGTGTTTGAAAGCATTGTCTTCAATGTCAGAAATCCTTTCTTCTGCTTGCTCCATTCTGGTGCTGAGGGATTCTACTGTGTTTCTCAAATCTTTGAGGGCTGCAACTTCTTGTCTCAATGTGTCAAAATCTTTGGTCATTTGGTCTTTGAATTCCTTGACTTTTTGAGACAATTTTTCAAATGCACCCTGAATTTCTTAATCCACATTTTCCTGTATTTTATTAATCTTGTTTGCAATCCAAAATCTGAATTCTATTTCTGACATCTCAGCCACGTGTTTATGCATAGGATCATCATTTGCTTCTGCCAAATTGTTCCTTGGTGGGGTTGATCTATTCTGGTTTTTCGTGTTTCCAGAGCTTTTCTGCCTATTCCGCCCCATGATTATTTTACACCATTTGGCTTGATGAGTAGATAAAGACAAGTTGGTTTGAGGGTTCTAGGAGTAGTGATTGACCAGTCCTTTGCCTGAAAGCTGGGATTGGTGTCTGTACCTTTTCCCCTAGAGTTTTGTCAAGGACCCATACAGTACTAGTGCTTGTGAGACTGGGGACCTTCTTGGTGGTGAAGTTAAGCAGCTCTGTCTTATTTTCAGCTGGTCTCAGTCTTACCCTAGAGAGTCAGTTACTCTGGATTGAAGTCTGAGCTTTGGAGAAATACCAGCAGTTAATTCCCCATGCCTCCCACAGGCAACAATTGGAAAAGGAAAATCAATCTTTCCCACTACCACACACCCAGGGTATCACTTTGGAAAGTCCTTGGGTGGTTGGCCCAATTGAAGAGGTCCCAAACAATTGTCCCAGTCAGCACCAGGCTCAAATGGAAGAGTTAAAAAGTCTCTGGCAACTAGATAGCAAGGGTCTGCTGGAAGCTCTAGTATAACTCACTCTGCTGTTCTGTGAGCTCAGGAGGGCCCACTGGAAAGTAGATTAGTCTGGGAAATTTGATGCCTCCTTTCCCTCCTTGCCCCTCTGTCACACCCAGTCATTGGTAACCCTGCTGGGCTGTGATCCAGTTTCCTCCAATGAGCAGATGCTCCAGAGGTTTACACCTGCCTGGGTCATAAGGAGGTCTGTGGCTCCTCAGCCAGTCCACCACTCTGTCACTGTTTGGCAGGGGGATGTGAGGTCTGACAACCTGGGTACTTGATAAGGGTTGGGGCGATTCACTCAGTTCCAGCCCTGTCCCTGATTGATGTTGCTGATAGAACAAAACAAGTTTGCAGAATTTGTTTCTTTCCCTGTGGATTAGACTTTGGGCTGCAAATGGGTCTAAGTCTATGAGTTCCGGCCCTTTGCCTCAGCTTTCATCCCCTAAGGGCCAGTTGCGTCTAAGGCTGAATAAAGCAGTCTCTGCCCTTGGAATCTTCCCCATGCTCCGCCCTCACTGGTACTGCCTCAGGCATACCCTTCACTCCTGGGACATGCTCTGCCCACTCTGCTGGTGGCTGCCACCGGAGAAGCTGCCCGGCTTCCCCCGGCCACCCAGAGAGACTGGGCATGTCTCCTCAAAACATCCCCAGGTGTGTGAGCCCCACTGCCATTCTTCCAGTAGTTGTAGCTGCAGCTCCATGCCTCAGGGGATTGCCTCTCCAGCTTGGCCTCCTCTCAGCTCACTTTCCTCTCACCACTTCTGAGCTGGAAAATCAGCACAAATCAGCAACAGTCCACACCCAATCCACAACCCTCAAGAAAATGTCCAAAAAGCTGGACTCCGTAAGGGACAGGCCTCCAGACCTCAGGGTGAGAGTGGAGGGGAGAGCCAGGAGTTCAAATTTGCAAGTAGAGAATATATAGTTTTATACAGTTTTATGCCTGGCAGGAGAGTGCCATGTCACTGTAATAGGGAAAGACGGTCCAGTTTTTAGAGGGTCTCTCTCGTGGGGTAGATTGGGAGGACATCTGAACTCTGCTTCCTTGTTTGTATGGAGGTGTGGAGTATACTGAGAGTCATTCTCATGGGGGAGGGGGACTCCCATCCTCTTGGCGATGTGCTCTGTACCTTTTGTTTGTGTCCTTGGGGTCACAGGTCGCCCCAGCAGGGTTGATGGGCATTCTTCAACCTTCTCTTTTGGCTCAGATCCAAACCATCAGATTTCTTGCTAAATTTCTGTCCTTTAACTCTCCTTCTGGATGGGAGCCTCTGTGGAAAGCTGGCTACAGACTGCCATCTTGGTTCCTCCTCCCCCATTCTTTTCTTTAACTTTTTGTTAAGTCATATACACATAAATCATGTATACATTAATGCACTTATGGGGTACAATGTGCTGATTTTATATGCGATTTGGAATACTTAAATCAAATTAATATAGAGTTAAGATATTTACATTCTATACTTAGTAGATTTGACATGTACCCCTGCAATATGCTCCATTGGTATGGTCTCACCATTGTATTCTTAAAAACATTTTGACCAAATCCATTTTGTTTGGATTTTGAAACAAACCCAAGGTTCTATGATGACTTCTTTTAAAAAAAAAACTTTAAAAAAAGCACCTTATAACCAACAACAATGTGCAAGATCACAATTTGCAAATGAAATGTTCCAGAACTTGGAATGTATTTTTCCATTTGAAACACTGCTATAAAACTATGGTTAACTCTTCAAAAAATATATACATACTTTATTAGGTTTATTAGAAAACATTCTCTCCATACACATCACTAACTGAAACAAAAATAAAAACAATCCTGTTGCAATAATGGCAATGAGAAAAAAGAAACTATAGATAACTTTAAGACCATGAATGTATCTCCTCAAAGAGAATATGTGATTTGCTAAAAGAGAGAATGTAACTAAAGATTAGCAAATATTCTTTTTTGGGGGTGTAGTCCTCCTGAGGGATGAACAGGATTTTTATCAGCAGAGGAGATAAAGATATTTCCACAAGGAGGCAACCATATGGATACAATGGTGTATAGTATAGCATTTCAGAGAATGGGATTTGTGGTATCAAGAGACTTACTGCTGTTTCAGAGCAGCCAATCCAGTGGCAGGTCTAAAGGCATGCTCAGTTACACAATGATTTCAGTTACACAGTGATACATTGTGTGGAGAAACTGGTGGCTGATACTATGTGAGTGTGAATTTACTTGTCTAACCAATCAGAAGAAACCATAGGAGCTACTTTGTTGCTGGGCTCCCCACTACCAACTCCTTCCCGTTTTGCTAATTTTCTCTCCTCTTTCTCTCAGCCATTAGAGCACCTGCATCGCAAGTGCACAAATTCCAAAGACAAATAATGGGTCCTTCTCACTCTCCTATCCAGCTGCTGCAATCAAGTTCTCCCCAGCACTCTCCTGCACCACAGTTCTGACTTCTTCTCATACCATTCATCCCACAGCAGGAGAGGGCAGATCTACTAGTGTGGGTAAACATAGAGTTAAGGAAGTGTTTATGGAGGAAATTGCATTTTGTTTTTTCAGGTAGGTTGTCAGCAAATAGATATTTAAGGAAGAGGCAACCGTATATGAAAAGACTTGGGTAGTGTAAAGAAGTGGCTGAAGAATTTTGGTGTACATTAAAAACACAGGAGCAGCTTACTATATGTATATGCATAGCCCTTGGATCTGTCCCTAAAGATTTGATGCAGAAGGTCTGTGGCTCTTCTCATCCAAGTGAGAAGTAGGATGTATTGCTGGTAGAATTTTAATATCTTCATTGTACTTTAGGGTTACCCTGAATATGGATATTGTCCAGGTGAATATTGTAAAACCCTTAGCAATGAAAGAGGTTATGATTGGATAGAGACCAAAGTAGAGAGTGACCCAAACAGGGAAATTGTACCCTTTTACTGTGGGTAGGACTTATACTTCATATGACCTTACACCTTTACAATGTTATTATAGTAACATTGTTGCAGGAACTTCACAAATATTACCTTGTTTAACTCGCCATTATAAAAGTGGTAGCTCCCACTATTATTAACATAATTAAAGCTGTGTAGATGATGAAACTGAGACTTCGAGAGGTTGATTTTGTCTAAAGTTTGTGAAGTATTAAGTGAACCTAAATAGTCTGAATCCATATTCCATGTTCTAATCAACTTCTGAGAATTTGGCAAAATGCCAGGTATTAAGTGAAGGAAGAGTTCTGCTAGTGATAGAAATTTGAAAAGTCCTTGCCACACCACAAATAATGGGAGATGGCTGTAGAACTTGTACAGGAATTGGATGCCAGGATTAGAAATACTAAGAGCATTTGTGAGGGATTCTGCTATGATAAGTGCAAGCCCTGCTTACAGGGGGAAGCTCCATAGCAACACAGGAGTAGACTAGCAAGATCCAGTGTAAGTCACTCTGATACTATCTTTTAGCAAAATAATAAACGTATCCATAGTAAACAAAAAGAACTAGGGACCACTTCCATCTTCTTTTCTCATGGGACCAAGTAAGCAAAACAAGTCTAATGATATCACATAGAGAGGAGAAGGAACCCTTGAGATTACTGGTATTGGATTTACAACATCCAGGTGTGTATGTAACTTTAATTCAAATGCAGAATGGCTTTACAAACAATGGTGTCATGTAGGCAAATAAAACTCATGTTCCTCTATTGACTATGATTTGAATGTGAGGTCGTGAACACGAATTCCCTCTTAGGAAAGTAAAATATATGCAATATCCTCCTCTCATGTCTGAAGATAGAAGATAATATCACTACCCAGGGTTCACACAAACAAGGAAAGGGATTTCTATGCTCTGGAGAAAGAGGTACCAGAGATAATAGAGTGGCACCCCCTTATTCAAAATACCCTCCCTCAAATCAGAATACAATGCCCATGTCTGTAGTGGTGGAGAGTGGGCATTATAGCTTTCCAAAACACCATAGATGTGAAGTATAGGAGGGAAGACTTCTAATTCTGGCCTAGATAAAGCAGTTCCATTCCTTATAGGTCCTCCCTCTTCAAACTAAGTAAGTCCTGGACATAGAACAACTAACAAGTAAAAAAGCCTCTGATATGTAGAAAGAAGATGGATGGACTAAGGACCTCAAAATTTGAAGAAATACAAGGTGGTGAATTTCCTGAATTTGTTTATCATAACCTACGTATTACATATGGAAAAGCTGCAGAAGCCTCCAACCCAGAACTGTCAACAGGCACAGGTAATAGAAGCTGTAAGAAAACCCCATATGCCTCTAGGAAAAGTATATAGAAAAAATGAGATTCTAACTACATAGAACTTATTTGGCAATAATGATCTTACTGCAGCCAAACACCAACAGAAAAACCATCATGCTTCACTCTGCCACCATTGTTTCAGTAGAGGTAAGTGGGCAGATGATTTTCCACCCTGTCCATGACAGAAGCAGGTTTTATGCCTTGATTCCTTGTACGGGCAGCATCAGTATGGTCCAGTAGTGAACTAAGGGTCCACCAATACCCAACCAACAAGTAGACTAAATGAGAAGTTTTGAGAAGGGGATAATTACTACTATGCTTCAACTCTTCCTCTTTACCAATGTCAGTGAGGACTGAGTTTCCACTTCAATTTAGGATGAATGATATTTAATAAAGCTGTCCAGAGTGAAGTACTAACTCACTCTGACACTCACTGCTCTGAAAACTAAAAATAAAGGAAAATATTTGATAAAAAGGAGAGAGTAAAGAACATAAAGTAAATGGTAAAAAAAAATAAATTTACAGCAGATTTCTTGTCTAGAACCACAGAAGGAAGTGCTGAAGAAAGGATAGGACAAACACATATCCAGCAAAAATATTCAGGAATTAAGCAGATAAAGATTCTAATTTGAAGGAAATCTCAATAAATTTGTTGCTATAAAACCTACCCTTGAAGGATGGCTAAAAGTTCTCTAACAGAAAGGTATTCATAAAACAAGATGGGATTTCAGAAAGAATAATATCAAAATAGGTAAAAGTATAATTGATTATAATAAACTTTCTTGCCTCTCATTAATTTCTCAAGTCATACTTGATACTTGAAGCAAAAATTATAGTACCATCTGATATATTAATAGTAGTCAATGTATATATAGAAGGAATACTTAAGACAAAGATAATTTAAAAGTAGGGAATTTAAAGAGACCTTGTTGAATATAAGGTTTACATACTTCGCTCAAGGTAGTAAAGATTGATAATGGTTATGGTAATAAGTAGGGCAGTGTTTTTAACTTTTTAAAAATCTCATAGCAGACTCAAACCTATAGTTAAACTCCTGTAGCAAACTTAAATTTTGTTGTTCAAAAAAAAGGAGAGTAAAAAAAAATTAATTTACATACTGTGCTTTGAATTCTTTCAAAAATAACACTTCTCCACTGTTGGTGAGAATGCAAACTAGTACATTCCTTTTGGAAAGATATTTGGAGAATACTTAGAGATCTAAAAATAGATCTGCCATTTGATCCTATAATTCCTTTATTGGGTATATATCCTGAAGACCAAAAATCACATCATAATAAAGATATTT
>CAUYON010088752.1:0-14329 GCA_963573935.1 Arctocebus calabarensis
AAAAAAAAAAAAAAAGACACAACTAAATCAAGAGAAAAAAAATAAAAATTGCATAATTTTAAAATTGTCATACCAAGTTCTTCCTTTATAATAAAAAAGATGATTACAGAATATTTGAGTACAGTTGTCGCCAAATAGGACACTCTGTATGAAAACCGAAAAGTCTCGTTCTGCATATTAAGGTTGTTGCCACTCTTAAAAAAAATGTCATAAAAGTAAAAGGTCTTTCTTTGTGAGGGAAAGGCGGGGAGGTAGAATGGATGCGCTGACTACTTAAGTTTTTAACCAAGGAAAAAAATGTGTCATTAGCCTCTTCCAACTCCAGGGTACACTGAAACGTTGATTTTTTTATAGCCTGACATTATGGCCTTCAGTCTGCTGGCATAGCACAGGGGAGGGGTCAGTCATCTTCAGCAGGGTAGAGTTGTCTTTCTTGCTGCTATATGTACTTGCTGTATTTTTTCTTTCTTTGGATCTAACTTTTCTTCCATAACAAAAAGGAGAAAGAACAGTGCAACATTGACTGTGTCTCTCAGAACTCAGAGGGACACTGAACTCAGACAAAACTGGTTTGAGCCTTTGGGCTGATTTTTTTTTTGTTTTTTTTTTTTTCTCTTGAGACAGAGTGTCGCTCTGTTGCCCTAGGTAGAGTGTCATGGTGTCATCATAGATCATAGCAACCTCAAACTTTCGGGCTCAAGTGATCCTCTTGCCTCATGTTTATTTTGTTGTTTGTTTTGTTTTTTCTATTTTTAGTAGAGATTGGGGTCTCACTCTTGCTCAGGCTGGTCTCAAACTCCTGAGCTCAAGCAATCCACCCAATCACGGCCTCCCAGAGTATTAGGATTATAGGTGTGAGCCACCGCACCTGGCCCAACTTAAATTGATTGCTTTTTACCATTGATGTGATCAGTGGATGTTTGAATCACTGATCACTTGAGACCGTTCGTTTGAACAAATGATGTCTGTGGATGTAATCGTGTATCCAAAATGATTTGGATCCTGTACTGCACACTAGCGTCGTCATACTCTGTGTGCAAAATAAGGAGACCAGTCTCTCAGAACAGGCTGATGTGTCGAAGCTGTACTCTGCAAATATTTACGAAAGGTTGTTGCAGCAGAAATAAAGATCCCCCTCTACTTACCCAATAAACCCACGGTAAGTTGGAAGTATCTTAAGTCAAATGCTGTTAATATACTTAACCTACCAAGCATCATGACTTAGCCAGTCTATCTTAACATTTAGATAAGAACATTTATGTTAGGCTAAGGATGGGCAAAATTACCTAACACAAAGCTTATTTTATAGTCAAGTGTTGAGCATCTCATATAATTTATTGAGTACCATACTGAAAGTGAAAAACACAATGGTTGTATGAGTACGTAAGCATAGTTTCTAGGGAATGCCTATTGCTTTCATACCATCATAAAGTGAAAAGTCATTAAGTTGTGCCAGCTGAAGCTGGGGACGTCATCTGTGTACCTTAACTTTTGTTTGTGAGTTGAATCATTTTGGATGTCCTTTCAGGGATGGCGTATGCTTTACTTGCTGCAGTTCCTATTGGATACGGTCTCTACTCTGCCTTTTTTCCTATCCTGACATACTTCATCTTTGGAACATCAAGACATATCTCAGTTGGTAATTATAAGCATATTTACGACTGTATTTGTTCATGTGTTAAGCGTTTTGGATATATTATGTGCATTATGCTTCTATGCCTTTGTTAATGTTTTTCAGGGAAATAGAGTTTCAATGCTTTGCCTACTTTTCCTATTCAATGATGTTTGTTAGCTTTAAGCATAATTTTTTTTATGAAGAGGAGAACATTGAAAAACTGAAAATTATAGCTTACCTTCAAGCTTTAGCATGTTTTCATTCTTAAAAATGTAATGGATTTGATTCCATACATAGAAAAATGTTCTCTTCCAAAATATAAAACGGCAGGGAAGAAAATCTCACAAGGTCTTTGAACCCACCATTTTACCAGATTAACTTAGCATTTACTAAATCATGTTCACTAAATGCATATTCATTATTTCATTAAAGAACATACTTATTTTAAGTCACTTATGTTGGGAGACTAGCAAAATCCTGCCAAAACACTTTAGAAGCTAAGCTTGGCTTTCCTTCTTGGTATGGCTTATAATAAGTTTTCCTGCCATTCCTATAATTTAAATTCTCTTTTGCTGGAGTGTTCTAGTAAATGAATGCCTTAATGCTATTTTGTGACTTTGACATTTACACTAGAGACAGTTTCGCTCCTATAGCCATCTGCTGGCTAGACACGTCTACCTGGATGATCGTCTTGAAACAAATACAACGGTCTACTCTATCCCCAGCTCACAGCCCTGTCCTCAGTCGTGTCCCCCCAGTATCTATCACATTGCCTTGTGTGGAGAAGGAGATCAGGAAAGGGTTATTGGTTGGATGAAAGAACTTATTCACCATGGAAAATTGGTCATATCAAATAACTGATGAAATGAGGAACAAGGAAGCTGATGTTCCCTTTGGTATTCTACACATTTAGACACTGCAGGTGACTGGATTTGAGTTTTGAGTCTTCCCAACCACAAAACTTTCCTTGATCAAAGGATTGGACCATCATCATCATCATCACCGTGGATAGTGAACAAAGGAGTTGCTGGCAGAAAAGAGTAGTTTCTTAAAACACAAAAATCTTACAGATTGTCATTTGATAGGAAAAATAATTTGTCTTGCAACAAGAAAAAGAGAAACTATGGACTCCCTTTGTGGCTTCTTAATCCTAATTTAAACCCTGGGCTATAGATCACGGTACTCAGATTCACAGAGATCAAGACATTGGACACTCCAGGAAATGAATGAGATTATGTGGAATAAAAAATGAGTGGAATAAAGGAGACGTCAATTTATATAAACCCTTTTTATTGATTGATTTTAGTTTTGGGTCATCTATGATAACTCCTTCATGCCAGGAGACCTTTACTGATCACTGTCATCCCTGCCCCCATATGAGAATCACAGGTAGATTAGACTCCTTTCTAGGCGCTCACAAAGCATCTTGAATGCTGTCTTACAATCACCTATCTACCTATTTCCCTTACCCATTTCTGGGTCATGAATGCCTTAAGACATTTGCTTTTTAGCTTCTTTTATAAACAAAATTTTTCTAGTCATGCCTAATTATTTCACACATCTTTCCAATCCTATGTGGACATGTTGGACATTTGTGATTAATACCTGATTAATCGTGAGAGGCTTTTTTGTCCCCAGGACCTTTTCCAGTGGTCAGTTTAATGGTGGGATCTGTTGTTCTGAGCATGGCCCCCGATGAAAACTTTCTTGTGTCCAGCGTTAACGGAACCGCAGCCAATACCACCCTGATAGACTCTGCAGCTAGAGATGCAGCAAGAGTGTTGATTGCGAGCACTCTTACACTTTTGGTTGGCATCATACAGGTAATGCACTTACGAGTAAAATATAGATTGGTATCCTTTCTATTTGGTTAACTTTAAAGCAAATGGACTTGAAGATTCTCCTGAAAGCAAAACAAACAAACAAAAAATTTCCTGGCTCCCAAAGTTATTTTTTGTTTTAGGTCAGATGCTAAAATAGTCAGCAAGACTCCACTTATTAAGGCTCACTTATCATCAAAGTCAGAGACAGAAAAAAGACACAGAAGAATATGTGTAATTCAATTGAGGATGAGAGAAGGGAAGTGTTCCGGAATCCATAAAACAGTGTCTGGTGAGCGGAGCCACAGGACCTGAAAGTCACAGAAATAAGCTACATGATTTTTGCTTTTCTTAGTATTTATGAATAACAGAAATACTTCAGGGTTTATATGACATGTTTTTGAATTTTAGAGCGGTGGAGGGGAGGGGCGAGAGAAGGCATAGAGAAATTCAGATTTGTATCCTCCAAGTATTTTTCTGGTACAGGCAGGATACCAGTGTTTGAATTGGTGTTAAGCTTAATTTGTTAATATTTCCAGAGAGTTGATTCTTCTCTCTGGCGAAAATGTAATTTTCCTTCCTTTTTCTTACCCTAGTTGATATTTGGAGGTTTGCAGATTGGATTCATAGTGAGGTACTTGGCAGATCCTTTGGTTGGTGGATTCACGACAGCAGCTGCCTTCCAAGTGCTGGTCTCACAGCTGAAGATCGTCCTCAATGTTTCAACCAAAAATTATAATGGGGTTCTCTCCATTATCTACGTGAGTGCTGCTTCTTACTCCAGGAACGGGTCCCTGTTCATCCTAGAAAAAGATATATCCTTTCTCTCTCTTTGAGTCTGGAGAACCTATATTCCTCTATGCATATTTTGGGAGCCATGGAAAACAATTGATTGCTTTTTCTCCGAAAGAACCATTCAATCAGGAGTAATGTTGAAGATGGCGCATTTGGTTGGTTGCAGTGGCTCACACCTGTAATCCTGGCACTTTGGGAGGTCAAGGTGGAAGGATCACTTGAGGCCCAGAGTTTGAGACCAGTCTGGGCAAAATTTTAAACAAAAATATTTAAAACAAAAAAATTTAAAAAACAGCCAGCCGTAATGGTACATGCCTGGAGTCCCTGCTACTTGGAGGCTAAAGCAGGATCACCTTAGCCTGGGAGTTTGAGCTTGCAGTGAGCGGGTGATACAACTGCTCTGGTAACAGAGTGAAATGCCATCTAAAAATAAATAAAGAAGATTGGCATGGTGACTCACACCTGTAATCCTAGCACTTTGGGAGGCTGAGGTGGGAGGATTGCTTGAAGCCAGGTGTTCAAGACCAGCTTGAGCAAGTATTGGGATACTTATACCCATTTATACAAAAAAATGGAAAAACTAGCAGGGCATGGTACTACACATCTATGGTCCCAGCTAATCAAGAGATTGAAGCAGGAGGATCTCTTCAGCTGAAGGTGCAGTGAGCTCTGATGACACCACTACACTCAGCCTGAGTCACTCAGACTCCAAAAAAATTTAAGAAAGAAAGAAAAGAAGGCAGATTTTGCAAACTATTGTTCTCAACTGGTCAAAATTGTTTTATGAAATATTACTGCACTTAAAAACATTAATGAAGACAGATGTGTATAATGACTTGAAGACTGGTCTAGGATGCAGTATACTCAAGTCTGCTGACATGCTAAGTGGCCTTGGACACATCACGTAGGGTAGTGTCTGCAAGGTCAGAGTTATTTATTTGAGACAGAGTCTCACTTTGTCACCTGCAGTAGAGTGCTGTGGTGTCACACAGCTCACAGCAACTTCCAACTCCTGGGCTTAGGCGATTCTCTTGCTTCAGCCTCCCAAGTAGCTGGGACTACAGGTGCCTGCCACCACACCTGGCTATTTTTTTTTGTTGCAGTTTGGCCGGGGCTGGGTTTGACCTGCCACCCTCAGTATCTGGGGCCAGCGCCCTACCCACTGAGCCACAGGCGCTGCCCGCAAGCTCAGATTTAGACCTGGATGAAACTGCATTCAATTTCTTAAAATTTCAGTAGATTTGGGGGGCACAAGTGGTTTTTTTGGTTTCATGGACAAATTGTATAGGGGTGAAGCCAGGGCATTTAGTGTACCCATAGTCTGAATAGTGTACATTATACATAAGTAGCTTCTGATCCTCCATCCACTCCACCTTCCCCTTGCATTCGAGTTCTGACTCTGTACCTTCTACCACGTGAGCAAATCAGCAGGCCTTAGAAATAAAAACTACCTCACTGAATTAAATAAGAATAGATGAGAAGCACTTGGCTCAGGGATTGGCACAGAACAAGCACTCCAAAAAAAAAGTCGTTATTTTGAAATTATTTCAAAGTATCTTTTCTCTCTTATTTATAAAATGAAAAAATTAGAAATGTATTTCTCAATCCCTTCCTAACCACCAGAGTCCATCAAACGGATAATATAAATGTCTCGGCAATTATAGATGAAAAGGAACATTAGATTCAGAGATGAGTCAATATGCAAAGGAGATGCAAAAGAAGACTGTAGATCCCACTAATTAGATTTGAAAACGTTCTTGGATCTGTATTTGTGTTCTATGTAAAGCATGTTATTGATGCTTGAAAAATGCTGATAATAGTAACATGATGTCATCCTAACATGGGGGAACTGATACTACACAGAAATAACATGCCAACGTTAAGAATAGCATTGAAGTTCTTTTTGACCCACCTATTAGCTTTTAAAACAATGCAAGGTCAACAATATCTGTGAACTAGTGAGACTGTCAAGAATCGACTGGATTTTATATCAGTGCCATAATCTCACATTACTCCATACGTTCAGCAAATATTATCAAGTACTTACTATCGGTCAGGTAGTATGCTAAGCAGTGAGAACGGATAGTGGAGGAAGAGTAACAGTGATTAAGATTATGGACTTTGAACTTTAAAAAGACTTGATTTGGAATCTTGGTTCTACCACCTACCACCCATGTGACCTTGGGCATGTTGTCCTTCACTTCCCTAAGCTGAATGTCTTCAATTGTAAAATGGGACTCAAAATAGTAGCGATCTCTTAAGAGTGGTGAGGATTGTTTGCTCCAGCATTAGTTTGGACATTTCTGGGTTTTTTTTTTTTCCCCTTCCAAGCCCTCAGTTGTCTTTGAGTCCTTCTAACTGGCTTCTTCTGGCAGATCTGTCCCTTTCGCAGCCCCTGACACATCCTGCTTTTATTCTTTTAACTGTTTTTCTGTCAACTGTTCATTCATTATTTCTTCATTCTCATTCATTTAGTTTATCCCATAAACATTTATTGAATATCCACCATGTGCCAGGCACTGTTCACTCCCTATACAAATCCATTGACTCTCGAACCCACCAAAATACTCCTTACTGGGTGGACTGGCCTCTCGTGTGAACATTGCCAGATCTGTGTCTACACAGATCACAGGAGGCCGAGACCAATAGCTGACTGGCTCCCTGGCCATTGCTGGACTGCTACAGAACAGGGAGAATAGTTCTTCTGGTCTCCTATTATTATCTTTAAGAAGAAACTTTTTGTAAATGATTTCACTTTTGACAGGCACAAAAGTGACCAAGAAACATGAGACCAAGGTTAAAATAGCTTTTAAACCAAATACGATCATTATGTGTGACTTATTTCCTGCTGAGTATTTTTCTTAAAGTCTCAGTTTAGCAGATGCCATAGAATTTTGCAAGAAATACCACACGGGTCAGCCAAGTTGGATGAAGGTATTTCAGTCATCCCTATGTGGTGATGTGGTGGTAAATATAAGCTTGTTCTTCTGGAAAAAAAAAAAAAAAAAAAAGAATCAGCAGGTAGGAAAATAATTGCCTAAGGTTGAATGAGTCACTTAGTCCCCAACAGAGAATTTTGCTTATGGCATTACTATTGCAATCATTCATGAAAGAATCCTTCAATAAACAGAGTGGTAGTGGATTCTTCCCAGAAAGACTGTAAGATTGTAAAATATGTTGCCTGGAATGTCTTAATATCTCTTTTGTTGTAAGGTTGTACTTTGGTTTGTCCTGCCCTTGCTCCTAAACAGTACATACTGACAAGTGGAAATAATGAACATAAATAATTGGAGGAGAAAATAATAGGAAAAGAAAAAAAAAAACTTATTCACAAATGCTAGAGATGCTGGATATAGGATACAGAAGGCAGAATGTTAAGGTGTTGGCGACAATTTAGAACTAGTAATCCCTTTGATGATACCCTGTAGCTGCCCATTTATCTAGGTCAGTCTCACAGTTGGCTTGTGTCTGATTGTTTTCCTACCATTTTTCACGTTGGTTCTTTCTGTTTTTGTTTTTGTTTTTGAGACAGATCTCCACTCAGTCATCCTGGGTAGCTCACAGCAACCTCAAACTCTTGGGCTCAAGAGATCCTGTTGTCTCAGCCTCTTGAGTAGCTGAGACTACAGGAACCCATTGCAATATCCTGCTAGTTTTTCTATTTTTAGTAGAGATAGGGTCTTGCTTTGCTTAGGCTGGTCTTGAACTCCTGAGCTCAGGTGATCCACCCACCTTGGTTGGTCTCCCAGAGTGCTAGGATTGTAGGCATGAGCCACTGCTGCCAGCCCCATTTTCACTTCAAATGGTTTGTCTCAGTAGAAAGGATGAGAGTTTTGAAAGCCACTACTAAACTTTATCAGATTTGTTACTTGGAACTTATTTCAGTATGTCAAATTTATGCCACCATACTAAAGAAAGTAACACTTTAAGGGTTGATCTATATGATATAGAAGATCTGATAGCAGAAAATATCTGACAGCAAGAGGTGATTATGAAGGGTTTGTTATATATTCATGGAGATAAATTAAAATAAATTTAGCTCTAAATATTAATGGATAAATTCTCTCATATACAATATTGGGTATAATTTTTTCTTAATGACTTTATACACCCAGGTAATGCTGGGCAAAGCAAATAATTTATCTAAATGAAATGGTCCTAAAATTCTCCAAACATATAGGAAACAGTAAAATATTACCCATTATTGAAAATCTCATTATTGGGGTGATGCCTGTGGCTCAGTGAGTAGGGCGCTGGCCCTATATACCGAGGGTGGTGGGTTCCAACCTGGCCCCAGCCAGCCAAACTGCAACAAAAAATAGCAGTCAGTCTCACAGTTGGCTTGTGTCTGATTGTTTTCAATCACGTGTGGCAGGCACGTGTAGTCCTAGCTACTTGGGAGGCTCAGGCAAGAGAATCACCCAAGTCCAAGAGCTGGAGGTTGCTGTGAGCTGTGACGCCACAGCACTCTACCAAGGGCAATAGAGTGAGACTCTGTCTCAAAAAAAAGAAAAGAAAAGAAAGGAAAAGCTCATTATTATAATTTGAATTCTTTAGAATACTAGGCTAAAATACAGAATCATATGTATATCCATATTTTAAACTTGTTAGTATTTTAACAGTAACCTAAACTAGAAATACTGTTCAGTGCTTTCTTAAAGTCTCATTTCTATATCTTTAAGTACAATTTTAACTTATATGGGTGAGTCTTATTTCTATGAAAATTAAACTTCTTTTGTAGAACTTTTCATGCGAGACCCTGAATGATTACTCGGTATGTGTATAGGCGATTTATATCTATACTCTTATGCCTTGCTTCATGCAATCATGTAATACAAACTCATTTTGGTTTTTTGCAGCTCATATTATATTTATTTATTTGAGTCAGTGTATTGCTCTGTCTTCCAAGCTAAAGTGTAATGATGTCATCATAGCTCACCACAGCCTCAAACTGATGGGCTCAAAGTCATCCTCCTGCCTCTGCCTCCTGAGTAGCTGGAGGCTTACACCACCAGATTTGGTGAATTTTTTTAGTTTATATAGAGAGGGGTATTGCTCTTGCTTAGGCTGATTTCAAACTCCTGACTTCAAATAATCCTCCTGCCTCAGCCTCTCAAAGTGCTAGGGTTACAGGCATGAACCACCATTCCGGCCTTATTTATTTATTTTTAGACAGTTACATTCTCTTGCCTGGGATAGAGTGCAGTTCACCATAGCTCACTGTTACTTTAAGTGAGCTGGGCTCAAGTGGTCCTACCTCAGCCTGCCAAATACCTGGGCCTCCAGGCATGCACCACTGTGCCTGGCTAGTTTTATATATATATATATGTGTGTGTGTGCGTGTGTATATATATGTGTGTGTGTGTATATATATATATGTATATATGTGTGTGTGTGTGTGTGTGTATATATATATATTTTTAATAGAACTTGGGTCTCACTATGTTGCCCATGTTGGTCTCAAACTTCTGACCTCAAGCGATCCTCCCCTGTCAGCGCCCAAAATGCTAGGATTACAGCCATGAGCTGTGTCTGGCCTCATATAAATTTTTAATACACTAGAGGTGCTTTTTATTCAAAGGTCTAAGTGACTCTTATAGATTAAACAGGTCATCAGTAGTGATTATTTTTGTAAGATGAGAATGTTTTTCTGATGGGGATACTTATTACAAATGTTTTGTCTTATAAGTTTCAGTGTTTCCATCTTGAGTTGAAAAGTAAACCTATATTGTATAGACTATCAAAATATTACAACTAGCTCATGAATTAAGGAGAGTCACCACCAGAAAATGGATTATGTAATGGGCCACATAGCAATGTTAACCTTTAAGCCTCTGAGGTAGGTGGGGCTGTTTGTGTTAAATGGCCCAAGTTCTTGTTATTGTGTCTACTTGTGGTAGTTTACCCGTTTTCTTTTTCACTCCTGTGGCTTGCTTCATTTTATTGTTGTCCGTGTACCAGCCTCTAGTCATTTTCAGTGACTTTGGAAAGAAGATAAAGTAAACTTGTTAGTATTGGGTATAGAGTATAGAGAGAAAATACTCCGAGTGAAATTTAAGAGACTTCCTACAAACTAATTGCCTGAACTTCAGTCCAGGGGCTCGGTGGAATGTATTTTGCTTGCAGGGTAACTTCTCTTCCAATTCCCTTACTTCTTGAACGTATTCCAGAGAATAGAGATTGCTGGCAAAACGACTCCTAGATTACTGAATGTTCATTATACATAATTGTTACCAGATTGTTATAATTATTTTAAGAACAGTTATCTGTAAAAATAAGTAAAATATATGTTATAAACTATAAGGTCCTCCATTTTTTTTTATTTTCATGTATGTCTATAAAAAGACTCATTCAAAGAAAAATAATCTTCTCTGGGAGATTACTTGCCTCAAAGAATTGTCTCAAAGATACCTTCTCAAATTGTGCTTTCAACAGTACATAAGTTAATATAACAAAGACATTAGTGTTCTTCCCTGGGATTCTTTCTTGCTAATTTCCTTAAAAACATCCTTCATTCCCAAAACCCTCCTATTTACAAAACAAAACTAGTTTTTCTTGAACTGGTTTGACTATGTACTTGGGAAGAGTTACTTTTAATTAAGTTATCTTAGTTCAAGTTTGATAAATAAAACACCACATTTATTTCCAAAAATTTGTATTTGGGGCTGGGTGTAGTGGCTCACGCTTATAATCCTAGCACTCTGAGAGGCCGAGGCAGGTGGATTGCTTGAGTTCACAAGTTCAAGACCAGCCTGAGCAAAAGGGAGACCCTGTCTCTACTAAAAATAGAAAAAACTGAGGCAAGAGGACTTGGGCCCAAGGGTTGGAGGTTGCTATGAGCTACAATGTCATGGCACTCTACCCAGGGCGACAGCTGCATCTCAAAAAAAAAAAAAATTTATACTTGGCCTATATAACAATTCAAGCTGTCACCTTGGGTAGAGTGCTGTGACATCACAGTTCACAGCAACCTCCAACCCCTGAGCAATTCTCCTGCCTCTGCCTCCCAAGCAGCTGGGACTACAGGCACCTGCCACAATGCCTGGCTATTTTTTGGTTGTAGTCGTCATTGTTGTTTGGCGGGCCTGGGCTGGATTCGAACCCACTGGCTCAGGTGTATGTGGCTGGCGCCTTAGCAGCTTGAGCCATCGGCGCCAAGCCTAGAGAAGAGCTTTAACCTAAAATATTGGCTAATTGTGAATGAAACAAAAACAAACAATTGGTAGTTTTGAGTTTGTCACCCTAAGTCTCAGTAACAACCTATCAGCATGTGAAAATTAGGCCACTTAATTAGAACTTGTGAAAACATTTTAAAATATAAACTTTTGAAGAATTTCTGCAAGCAAAAAATAACATATATAAAAAAATGACCCTTTTTTGGGCAGTGTCGGTGGCTCAGTGGGTAGGGCATCAGCCCCATACACCAAGGGTGGTGAGTTCAAACCTGGCCCTGGCCAAACTGCAACAAAAAAATAGCTGGGCATTGTGGTGGGCGTCTATAGTCCCAGCTACTCGGGAGGCTGAAGCAAGAGCCATGACTAAGCCCAGGAGTTGGAGGTTGTGAGCTGTGTGACGCCACGGCACTGTACCAAGGGCGATAAAGTGAGACTCTATCTCTACAAAAAAAAAAAAAAAAAAAAGAAAAGAAAATGACCTTTTTTCTTTCAAAATGTCTTCAATTTTTTAATAAAAATACAGACAAGCAAAAGTAAGAATATAAGAATCACCTAGTTCTACCTCTCCAAGTAACCCATTATTAGTTTGGTGTATGTATACATTGCAGAAATTGCATGTATTTAATGGTCTCTGTAATCAATACATTTTTATGATTTTACATGAAACTTTCAGGTTGTTTGATGATTATACTATGATTTTTAATATGGTAAGATTCATGTGAGAAACAATTTTGTATGTGTGTCTGTGTAGCAGGAAGTATATAAAATTATTTTCCTTTTACAGACTCTGGTTGAGATTTTTCAAAATATCGGTCATACCAATCTTGCTGATTTCATTGCCGGATTACTCACCATTGTCATCTGTATGGCAGTTAAGGAATTAAATGATCGATTTAAACACAAAATCCCCATCCCTATTCCTATAGAAGTAATCGTGGTAAGTAGAATAGGTAGTTAGAAAATTTGGCAAGGAAGTATTACAACCGCTAAAGTTGTTCTTAAAAAAAAATCTTATTTTATTTCAGACAATAATTGCTACTGCCATTTCATATGGAGCTGACTTGGAAAACAATTACAATGCTGGCATTGTTAAATCCATCCCAAGGGGGTGAGTGTGGTGTTCCTCTTAGACAATACCAATATATTCGGTCAGTGCTTCCTATTTAAATGAAACCTTTTATTACAAGCTTCACTTCTCTGACACACCTTCAATAGTCCTATTTGTGTGTGATCTTGAAGAAATAAGTACCCATTATGCAACCGTCAAACAGTACATGTGTAGATAAAGTTGAAGCCATTTATTTAAAATCAGCCCCTCTGCCCTCTCTCTTTTTTCTTCATTTTCTTTTTCCTTTTTTTTTTTTTTTTTTTTGTAGAGACAGAGTCTCACTTTATCGCCCTCGGTAGAGTGCCGTGGCGTCACACAGCTCACAGCAACCTCCAACACCTGGGCTTAGGCGATTCTCTTGCCTTAGCCTCCCGAGTAGCTGGGACTACAGGCGCCTGCCACAACACCTGGCTATTTTTCTATTTTGCAGTTCTGCCGAGGCCAGGTTTGAACCTGCCACCTTCGGTATATATGGGGCTGGCATACCAGCTTGATGAGCCACAGGTGCTACCCTTTTCTTCATTTTCTTAAAATGTGGTAGAACAAGTAAGTGCCTCAGGCTGGCTTATTCCAGTACCTGTTCCAAACACCTAATTTAAACTCATAATTATAGGCCAGGTGCAATGGCTCACACCTGTACTCCTAGCACACTGGGAGGTTGAAGCAGGTAGATTGCTTGAGCTCAGGAGTTGGAGAGTGGCCTAAGCAAGAGCAAGACCCCATCTCTACTGAAAGTAGAAAAATTAGTCTGGCATTGTGGTGGGCACCTGTAGTCCTAGCTATTTGGAAGCTAAGCCAAGAGTTTGAGGTTGCTGTGAGCTATGATGATACCACGGCACTCTACCAGAGTGATGGAGTAGGACTCTGTCTCCAAAAAACCCCTCATAATTACAATAGAATATAAACAGAATCATGAATTTGCAACATTTATTACACTGTGAACCATCTGCTTAAGGCGTCAAGGACATCTAATGTAAATTCTCTTTAGTTTATTCAATCTTACCTAATAATTATGTAGTACAACATTTGTACCCATAAAAAAGGAGTTTTCTAATATTTGTTAGTTTGGTGAATGAGAAGAGTAAAAACCAAGGTCCTCCATTCATCTGTCACCATCTAGTTTTGTGGTCCCAGGGAGGTTCTCCTATAAGATAAGGGTGATGACAACAGCCAAAACCTCAACTCAAGCCTGTTATCAACAACAGTGAGATCTCTCATAAAATGCCCAGCATGGACAAAGTGCCCTACTCTATAACTTTTATCAACTGGAGTTATAAAAGGTGCCCAGATATTTATTATATTTGTGTCATTAAATGATAGCATTTATGACTAACCAGTAAGTGCTAGTTATGTCAACCACTAAGTACCAGTTTCCCTCCCTTCACAGCTGTGAGGGACCCCGTACCAGTCTCTGTGATTCCAGGCTCTTCACATGGAACATCTCAGGGAGGCTTTTTCCCAATGCCCCTCCCACAGGGCACTCCTGCCTTTCCATTTGATTATTCTTACAATTTCTTCCAGTATCCATTCAAAATATATTTGAAGGCTCAGCGCCTGTGGCTCAATGGGCTAAGGCACTAGCCACGTACACCTGAGCTGGCGGGTTCGAATCCAGCCCGGGCCCGCCAAACAACAATGACAGCTGCAACCAAAAAATGGCTGGGCATTGTGGTGGGCACCTGTAGTCCCAGCTACTTGGGAGGTGGAGGCAAGAGACTTGCTTGAGCCCAGGAATTGGAGGTTGCTGTGAGCTGTGATGCCATGGCACTCTATCCAGGGTGACAGCTTGAGGCTCTGTCTCAAAAAAAAAAAAAAA
>CAUYON010088758.1:0-10085 GCA_963573935.1 Arctocebus calabarensis
TAGGTTCTTTCTTTTTTGAGACAGAGCCTCAAGCTGTTGCCCAGGGTAGAGTGCCGTGGCATCACAGCTCACGGCAACCTCCAATTCCTGGACTCAAGCGAGTCTCCTGCCTCTGCCTCCCAAGTAGCTGGGACTACAGGCGCCCGCCACAACGCCTGGCCATTTTTTGGTTGCAGCCATCATTGTTGTTTGGTGGGCCAAGGCTGGATTCGAACCCGCAAGCTCAGGTGTATGTGGCTGGCGCCCCAGCCCATTGAGCCACAGGTGCCGAGCCGACTTTAGGTTATTTCTAAACAGAATATTGAAACAAATTTTTTTACTGATTTACTTTTTGCTTCATTAGAAATTTCAGCAGGTTTATATACCAATATTCTAAAGAAATCTGTTCCTACATACAGAATAACTCGTAGCTTGAGTCAGTTCATCCTTTGTAGGTTCTTTAGTATGTGACATGCCTAAAAGAAAGTTTAAAAAATTTTAAACATAAAACTTGGATAGAAAAATTATAAAGAAAAAAGTCTTAAGAATTTAAAACATACTAATTCTATTACTTAATAGAGGCAGTAGCATAAAAACATGTAACTAGTTATTTATATTATCTCATTATTTATATTTTCAAGTTAAGAAAAACAAAAATGTGTTACCTAGCTAGGCCATACCACCATAAGCAATCCTTTTACCTATCTAAAAGCCTCCTAATTCCAGTCTATTCTCTCAAATCGCTTTCTGGCATATACTTGTGACACCACATAAAACCGTATTCCCTGTCCACGTATTATTTGATTAACTGCTTTGGGGAAGATAAGGACTTAAGTTTTTCAACTAATAATTTCAGCACTCTTATAACTAAAACTTAAAAATAAATGCTGCTCTAGAACAAAATAAAATAAGGTAAAACATTTACTTGAGCATTGTCAGGTTCTGTCTTAATTTCTTTTAGTAGCCCCAGCTGTGATGCCACTGCCTTGTCACATTCACCATTTAATGGTGGCTCCTTCATTTGAGTATCTGATGCAAAGGAATCCTTCAGTTCCAGACTAATGGGATTCTTCCAGGGGAACAGTTTCCAGATTCCTAAAAGAAAATATAGATAGGGTCTGATTTTACAATTAGTCTTTTAAAGTATGGTAAATTTTATGGAACCAAAAAAGGGTCTTTAGACAACTGGACTTCAAGGTTCCCTCAAAGGTTTTTTTTTTTTGGGGGTAGTTTTTGGCGAGGGCTGGGTTTGAACCCGCCCTATTCCTTGAGCCACAGGTGCTACCCAAGTTTCCCTCAAAGGAACCAGCACTGGTTTCCTTCCCCTCATCCATTATTTCAATACATTGTTGCCGTACACTTCTCTGGTAGATACCACCTATGTGCTTTCTTCTGAAAAGTCTGTTTCTGGCTGCAGCACAAAACCATCAAACCTACCATTTTTTATTTTATTTATTTATTTATGAGACAGAGTCTCACACTGTTGCTCTTGGTAGAGTGCCCTGGATCATAGCTCACAGCAACCTCAATCTCTTGGGATCAAGAGATCCTCTTGCTTCAGCCTCCTGGGTAGCTGGGACTACTGGCATCTGCCATAATGCCCCCTAGTTTTTTTTTTTTTTTTTCTTCTTCTTTCTATTTTTAGTAGAGACAGGGTCTTCTCTTGCTCTGGCTGGTGTGCAACTCCTGAGCTCTGGCAATCCATGGCAGAGTGCTAGGATTTACAGGTGTGAGCCACCTCAATCCCTTCCCACCTGTTTTTTTTTTTTTAACATACTAATAGTCTCAGAAAATGCAAAGTTTTCTGAGGTTAGCAGTTACCTGTGCTCACTACCCCTGTCTGCCCTCCAGTTATCCTCTCATTTGCTTCTTCAACTTCTCTTCACCTCCTATTGGTGCCACTCACATAAACACTTAAATACAGTCAAGGATGTAATTTATAAAGCTCATATTTTCTCTGACCACTCCTTCTCTCATCCTTGAAATTTTCCCCTTCTTTGAATTCTGATTCCACATCCTCCTATTTCCTTTTACTTCTTTGCCAGTCTTTTTCACTTATTTTACCTACTTCTAAAACATCTGTGTTCCTCCAAAGCACAATTCCCCAGTATTCTTCTCTCACATTCAACTATCACCTATGACCTGATTTTTTCCTACATTCCTAAGCTCCAAATACTTATGAAATACCTATGAAATGTATCCTCCATGCCAATGTTCCACAGTTCTCTTGAATTCAAGAGATTTACAACTGTATTATCTCCCAACCTGCTTTAGAGATGCTCCCTTTCTTAGTAAATGGCACTATCATATGCCCAATTTCTATCACAGTAATGCAGGAGTAGCCCCAAATTCCGCTTCTCAAATCTAATCAAATTGGATCAAGTTTACCTTCTACATAAGGTTTTTTTTTGTTTCGTTTTGTCTTTGTTTTTCTAGAGACAGAGTCACACTTTATTGCCCTTGGTAGAGTGCCATGGTGTCACAGCTCAAAGCAACCTCCAACTCCTGGCTTAGGCGATTCTCTGGCCTCAGCCACCTGAGTAGCTGAGATTACAGGTACCTGCCACAATGCCCAGCTATTTTTGTTGTTGTTGCAATTTGGTCAGGGCCGGGTTCGAACCTGCCACCCTTGGTATTTGGGGTCGGCGCCCTACTCACTGAGCCACAGGCACCGCCCCAGTTTTTCTGTTTTCAATAGAGACAGAGCCTCGCTCTTGCTCAGACTGCTCTTGAGCTCAAGTAATCCACCTGCCTTGGCCTCCCAGAATGCTGGGATTACAGGCGTGAGCCACAGGACCAGGCCAACCTTAAATCTTATTTTCCCATTGCACATCATGCTTGTTTCTCCTCACTCCCCAGGTCAATGGATTCATTTTTGATAAAATCCAAAATCACAGTATAAAAGATTGTACATTTGGGCTTTAAAAAAAGAATTCCATTTTATAATTTTTGAGAAACTAGGAGCTTTTTTACTGCTCAGCCCCAGGGTCTCCTTCTTTCTTTCTTTTTTTTTTTTTTGAAAAAGAGTCTCACTATGTCACCCTTGGGAGACTGCTGTGGTGTCACAGGTCACAGCAACCTCAAACTCTTGGGCTTATTAAGTGATTCTCTTGCCTCAGTCTCCAGAGTAACTGGGCTATAGGTGCCCTCCACAACACCTGGCTATTTTTGTTGTTACAGTTGTCGTTGTTTAGCAGACCCTAGCTGGGTTCAAATCCACCAGCCCTAGTGTATGTGGCCGGCGCCCTAACCACTAAGCAACAGGCACCAAGCCACCCAGGGTCTCTTTCTCCAGGACACACTGGCTCCCTTTTTCCTTGACTGAAGCCTGGTTTCACTTTTCTCATAGCTACCACCTCTGACCCTAAATCCTTTCCTGACACACTAGCTTGGCTTCAGGATACAAGTCTCTTGGACTCCCCCACTTTCTACTTTTCCAAGACAGATACTCTTAGGCTCGGCGCCTGTGGCTCAATAGGCTAAGGCGTCAGCCACATACATCTGAGCTGATGGGTTCTAATCCAGCCTGGGCCCGCCAAACAACAATGACAGCTACAACCAAAAAATGGCCCAGCGTTGTGGTGGGTGCCTGTAGTCCTAGCTACTTGGGAGGCGGAGGCAGGAGACTTGCTTGAGTCCAGGAATTGGAGGTTGCTGTGTGAGCTGTGATGCCACAGCACTCTATCCAGGGTGACAGCTTGAGGCTCTGTCTGGGGGCGGGGGGGAAGAGTTTTACATAGGACAGGCGAGGTGGCTCACACCTATGATTACAGCACTTGGGAGTCCAAGGCAGGTAGACTGCCTGAACTCAAGAGGTTCAAGACCAGCCTGAGCCAGAGCCAGACCTCGTCTCTAAAAATAGCTGGGTGTTGTGGCAGGCACCTATAGTCCTAGCTACTGGAAGTCCCACTGTCTTTTTAAAAAAAAAAGGAGCTTTACAACTAATTACTATAGAGGGCAGAAGATAACTAATAGAAATTTGGAGAAGTTAAAGTTCTTAAAGGAGTAATTCTAGATCTCTAGTTTTATTCAGTTAGTACATGGAAGCACTCAAGTAATTCTGCCCTCATTTTTTTTTTTTTTTTTTGAGACAGAGCCTCAAGCTGTCACCCTGGATAGAGTACCGTGGCATCACAGCTCACAGCAACCTCCAACTCTGGGGCTCAAGCAAGTCTCCTGCCTCCACCTCCCAAGCAGCTGGGACCACAGGCGCCCGCCACAACGCCTGGCCATTCTTTGGTTGCAGCGGTCATTGTTGTTTGGTGGGCCTGGGCTGGATATGAACCCGCCAGCTCAGGTGTACGTGGCCAGCGCCCTAGCCCGTTGAGCCATAGGTGCTGAGCCAGCCCTCACTTTTTTTTTGGAGGAGAGTCTCACTTTGTCACCCTCGGTAGAGTGCTGTACCTTCATAGCTCACAGCAATCTCAAACTCTTGGGCTCAAGCCCGAGTAGCTGGGACTACAGGCACTCACCACAACACCCATCTGTTTTTAGAGATGCAGTCTCACTCTTCCTCAGACTGGTCTTGAACTTGTGAGCTCAGGCAATCCACCTACCTCGTTCTCCCATAGTACTAGCCACTGCACCCGGCTGCCATACTTTTTATTTCTGAAATTGAGGATCAACTGCCTTCCCCTCGTTCCCATCTTTAATTTGGCTTTTAGTGCAGACACCTATCCTCAGGCAGGAAATTAAATAAATAAAGCCTGACTATACTGACTAAAGTGCAATAAACAGCTCATATAGCTTCTATCTGGCCCATTTGAACTGGACATACAACCAGAAAAGCAAAACTCATTGGAAATTACCTGTTACACTTCCACTAAGTAGATTCCCTTCACCTGAAAGTTTAAGTGCCAATCAAAATCAAAGCACTGGCCATACTCATGCCTGTAGTCCTAGCACTCTGGGAGGCCAAGGTGGGCTGGAATGCTTGAGCTTAGGAGTTCAGGACGAGCCTGAGCAAGAGTGAGACCCCAAGCCTCTATTAAAAAAACCAGAAAAACTAGCCAGGCAGAGTGGTACTCTCCTATTGTGTCAGCTACTCCAGGAGGCAAGAGGATTGTTCAGGCCCAAGAGTTTGAGGTTGCTGTGTGGTATGACACCATTACATTCTACCCAAGGCAACAGAGTGAGACTGTTAATAAATAAATAAAAAGCACTACTTTGCACAGTGGCAGTATCATAGTCAATTAGGTTTCCTTAAGGCATTACTACTAGTTGGAAAAAAAAGGCACCTATGAGCTCTGGCATCTCTAATGTGTTATCACCATAAATAGGAAAATAATGGAGCACACCCTGACAATTTAATCACTTAATCTACTTAATTTCTTTAGTATAAAACATTTATTTAGCTATTGTTAAAACCAATAGAAATACAGGAATCACAGATAAATCCATTACTTACTTTCCAACAAGATGTATATTAGAGTAAAATAAGTCTCAGAGACTTCTTTTTATTACTGTCTTACCCATCTTTCCAAACTAGGACTAAATCACAGTTTGACAGAGTACATGTATTAATAGTCAAAGAATCAATGTCGCGCATTCTGGAAAAGGCAAAACTATGGCAACAGTGAAAAGACCTCAGTCTCCAGGGTTGGGAGGGGCCCAGGGCATTTGCAGGGCAGGGAGACATGTGAGGTGGGGTGGGTCAGTGTCATTGCACATCTGTCCAGCCCCACAGGCTATGTCACTAGCAGTGAAGCCTGATGTGAACTGCGGTCTCAGGGTGGGGTGACGTGTCAGGGTAGGGTCACCGCTGTGACAGGTGCACCCTTTGGGGGGGGGGTGTTGAACGCTCTGTACTTTCCACTCTGTTTTGCTGCCAACCTAAAACTGCCCTCAGCAAATTAAAGTCCATTTAAGAAAATGAAAGAAAAAAAAAAAAAAAAAAGAATCAATGTTGTACCTCTTCCTCCTGGGCAACACTATTTGGTAGTAGCTAATTTATTTAAATCAAAGAGAGAAACAGTATGAAGTAGACAAAATTCACATTCATTTTTTAAAGTAAAACATGAGATCACCAAAAAAAAATGTCAAATTATCAAGAGTTAGTTTCAGGGCGGCTCCTGCGGCTCATCGAGTAAGGCGCTGGCCCCATATACTGAAGGTGGAGGGTTCAAACCTGGCCTTGGAGAAACTGCAAAACAGAAAAATAGCCGGGCGTTGTGGCAGGCGCCTGTAATCCCAGCCACTCGGGAGGCTGAGGCAAGAGAATCACCTAAGCCCATGAGTTGGAGGTTGCTGTGAGCTGTGTGATGATAAAGTGAGACTCTGTCTCTACAAAAAAAAAAAAGTTTCAGACACACATACAGTCCTCCAGAGGGAATTCATCTACTCTAATCCTGGAAATTTAGTACAATATTACTTATATGAACCTGATGCTTCAAACCACTATTAGAAAATAGTTTTTCTAGGCTCGGTGCCTGTGGCTCAACGGGCTAAAGCGCCAGCCACGTACACCTGAGTTGGTGGGTTCGAATCCAGCGTGGGCCGGCCAAACAACAATGACGGATGCAACCAAAAAATGGCCAGGCGTTGTGGCCGGTGCCTGTAGTCCCAGCTACTTGGGAGGCGGAGGCAGGAGACTCGCTTGAGCCCAGGAGTTGGAGGTTGCTGTGAGCTGTGATGCCACGGCACTCTATCCAGTGTGACAGCTTGAGGCTCTGTCTCAAAAAAAAAAAGGAAATAGTTTTTTTAAATTGAAAACTGCATGTGAAATATAGAACCAAAATGAGATTTCAATAAAATATAAGACAATTAGAAAAATGAAAGGAAAGTGTCTATAGGACCTTGAATAAGATTCACAATCTTAACATAAATTTCTATAGAGACCATTTTTTGACTGTTACAGATTGAAGTATAATCTTGAAGGGAGATTTGAGCAAATTTAGAACTGTCACTTTCTGGGCAGCTCCTGTGGCTAAGGGAGTAGGGTGCCAGCCCTGTATACCAAGGGTGGTGGGTTCAAACCCAGCCCCAGCCAAACTACAACAAAAAATAGCCAGGCATTGTGGCAGATGACTAGTCGGGAGGCTGAGGCGAGAGAATCGCCTAAGTCCAAGACCTGAAGGTGGCCGTGAGCTGTGACGCAACAGCACTCTACTGAGGGCGACAAAGTGTCTCTAAAAAAAAAGAACTGTCAGGGTGGAGCCCGTGGCTCAGTTGGTAGGGCGCTGGCCCCATATACCGAGGGTGGTGGGTTCAAACCCAGTTCCAACCAAACTGCAACAACAAAAAAAATAGCCAGGTGTTGTGGCAGGCGCCTGTAGTCCCAGCTACTTGTAAGGCTGAGGCAAGAGAATCGCCTAAGCCCAAGAAGTTGGAGGTTGCTGTGAGCTGTGACACTAAAGCACTCTACTGAGGGTTAATAAGTGAAATTCTGTCTCAAAAAAAATAAAAAAAAGAACAGTCACTTCCTGATTTTTAAAAAAGTCCAATATTGAAAATTTTTAAAGAAGAACTCAAGTGAAACTGTCTCAAAAAAAAAAGAACAGTCACTTCCTGATTTTTAAAAAAGTCCAATATTGAAACTTTTAAAAAAAGAACTCAAGAAATTTATATTCATGAATATAAATACTGGCTTGAAGAAATCACATTATGAATGATAGCAATTTACGTGTTTAAATTCAAATTTTTGTTGACAGAGCCTCACTTTGTCGCCCTTTGTCTCACAGCAACCTCCAGCTCTTGGGCTTAGGTGATTCTCTTGCCTCAGCCTCCTGAGTAGCTGGGACTACAGGTGCCAGCCACAACGCCCGGCTATTTTTTTTGTTGTAGTTTGGCCAGGCCCCGGGTCAAACCTGCCACCTTTGGTATATGGGGTCGGTGCCCTACCGCTGAGCCACAGGTGCCACCCCAAATATTTTCTACAACTATTATACTATGTTTAAATATAATATGTAAAATTCAATTCAGTCATTTTGGTTTTTTTTTGAGGTAGAGCCTCAAGCTGTCACCCTGGATAGAGTGCCATGGCATCACAGCTCATACCTCCAATTCCTGGGTTCAAGCGAGTCTCCTGCCTCCACCTCCCAAGTAGCTGGAACTACAGGTGTCTGCCACAACACCCAGCCATTTTTTGGTTGCAGCTGTCATTGTTGTTTGGTGGGCCCGGGCTGGATTCGAACCCACCAGCTCAGGTGTACGTGGCTGGCGCCTTAGCCCGTTGAGCCACAGGCGCCGAGCCAATTCAGTCATTTTGGATAACTTGCTTACTGTCAGTCCTGAAAACCCTAGCCTACACATATTTTTTCTACTTTGTAATTATAAAGGTATATCGTCAACCCAGGAGGGTGGAACTCATTTTATTCAACAATGTGTTAGTTTGATTTATAAATTTCAAATATCCAGTCATACAGTATAGGCCTCTATCTGTACTCTCCAAGGGATCCCATAAATGCTAGGTCCATGGTGAGCCCAGTACCCCAACCACAAGTACATTTCAGAAGTAGGCTGGTGCTGAGAATTAGGGGTTAGGAAGCCTGATTGAGTGACAATAGCTCCCCAATAGGGGTAGGTGATTATACCAGACACACCAAAGGCAGGAAAAGGCAGGCCTGGGAGAGCCCTAGGAATGACTGTTCTAGAAAGGAGATCACAGTCCCTGAAGATGGAAAGTCAGAGGAGGTAGTTTAAAGGACAGCTGCAGCCACAGAGAGATCTGCAGGACCCAGAATGGAAAACACTATTATCTTCCTGGGCCAGAGGAAAGGTAAACAGATGTCAAGGCAAAGAATCAGCTGCACAGAGTGCAATTAATCTCCTCACTGTAAAGTGCTCACTTTTCCTCTCTGCAAAGATCACTGCCTATTCACATCCTACTCAGTTTGCAAACCAACTCCTCCATCTCCCCCTCTCTGCTCTTTCTTATCTCTTCCTCCCATACCCTTCTCTTTCTCTAATATAAAATAAATTTGTATTTCTAGAGAAATTCTTTTCCCATTCACAAGCAGCACCTACTGAGTAATTGAGCATTTTTCAAACCTATCATTTGGTGGCTTGCATGGGATCTTCAGAGTCACTTCTCTACCTCTGTTATTTAAAAAAAAAAAAAAAAAAATACAGGCGGTGCCTGTGGCTGAAAGGAGTAGGGTGCCTGCCCCATGTACCGGAGGTGGCAGGTTTAAACTTAGCCCTGGCCAAAAAAAAAAAAAAAAACAACTGCAAACAAAACAAAACAAAAACAAAAACAAAAAAAGCCCAAGCATGGCTTGGCGCCTGTGGCTCAACAGGCTAAGGTGCCAGCCACGTACAACTGAGCTGGTGAGTTCGAATCCAGCCTGGGCCCGCCAAACAACAATGACGGCTGCAACCAAAAAATGGCCAGGCATTGTGGTAGGTGCCTATAGTCCCAGCTACCTGGAAGGCGGAGGCAGGAGACTCGCTTGAGCCCAGGGATTGGAGGTTGCTGTGAGCTGTGATGCCATGACACTCTACCCAGGGCGATAGCTTGAGGCTCTGTCTCAAAAAAATAAATAAATAAAATAGGCTCGGCGGCTGTGGCTCAACCGGCTAAGGCACCAGCCACGTACACTGAACTGGCAGGTTCAAATCCAGCCTGGGCCCGCCAAACAATAGTGACAACCAAAACAATAGCTGCAAACAATAGTGACAACCAAACAATAGCTGCAACCAAAAACTGGCCGGGTGTTGTGGCGGGCGCCTGTAGTCCCAGCTACTTGGGAGGCGGAGGCAGGAGACTCACTTGAGCCCAGGAATTGGAGGTTGCTGTGAGCTGTGATGTCACGGCACTCTATCCAGGGTGACAGCTTGAGGCTTTGTCTCAAAAATAAATAAATAAATAAAAAAGCCCAAGCAGAAAACAGCGGAAGACACAGGGTTCTAAAGTAGTTGGAACTCAAAAGGCACAATCGGGGACATGGAGAAACCAGATAGAAATACATGCCCTAATATGATATAAATCTACTCCTCCCAAGTCATTGGCTGACTCCTAAATTGCTCATCTACAGAGTGAGACTATAAGAACCTAACAGAAAAGAGCAGTTAGAAGGCCAAAGAGCTGAGACGAGATTATAGGAGCTATGCAAGGCTAAAAGAGTTATAGTTAAAGACCAGCAAAGACAGAGGCCTTGGTGAAGACT
>CAUYON010088759.1:0-10871 GCA_963573935.1 Arctocebus calabarensis
TTTACCTCCGAACAAACAGCCTCTGTGTATGCTTCAGGGGGAGCCCAGCTTTCTTGCTTCTGTATTAGCAAAAGCCATTTCAACCCATTAAAGGCTTGCTTTTGTGTGGCTTATGTAGGGTGGTCTTCTAACCCTACACCACCACCTCCAAACTTTGGGGGTTTGCTGGCCGTCTTTGGCATTCCTTGAACTTGTACGAGCAGGTCACCGCAGTCCCCGGAGTCCCTGCCTCCAGGGTCCCACGGCGTTCTTTCTCTGTGTGTCCGACTTACCCCTTCACAGGGGATACCAGTCACATTGAATTGGGGTCCACCTGATCCTCATCTAAATTTGTCATTGGCAAAAGACCCGGTTTCCAAATAAGGTCACCTTTATAGGTACTGGGGTTAGCACATCCACATCTATGGGCTGGAACAGGTTTATGTAACTGGACTTTTTATTTGATCTTTGAAAGTTGGATAAAACTCAGCTGCAAGCCCACAGTTTTCTGTACATTTCATAAAAAGACATTGTTGAGCAGCTTTACAATTTCATCTGTGTTATTCATCTACCCAGAGTTTCTACTTTGTAAAAAAAAAAAAAATTGGGTCAGTTGGGAATTTATAGTGTTTTCTTCCTATGCATTTTCAAAGCATTTGCCATGATGTTGTTACATGTATCACAATGCATGCTAATGTTACATGTATTACAAAAACCTTGTATATTTTTACTCTCTCGCTGTCTTTTCCTTAATCAAACTCCCAAGGAACTTACCTTAAACATTCTATTCAAAGAATCAACTTTCAAATTAATTTATCCTTCTACTGTTCTTGTTGCTATGGTGTTCCAATTGATTAATTTCTTATTTTAAATCGACCCATTCTTATTATCTAACTTCTGATTTATTTAATAGTTCCTTTTCTAATTTCTGGTTTCTTTATTTTTATAACTTTATCTTATATTTAACTTTAATTTATTGTTTCTTATTATTTCTCACCTTTGACAATTAAAGATTTACATCTATAGATTTTAAAAGCGTTTAGATGTGTACCATAGATTTTAACTGTTTATTTAATAAAAATCATATATGTTTAAGGTGTACAACATTGGATATATATGTACATCATGAAACAATTACTGTAGTTAAGCTAACCAACAACATACTCATCACCTCCACAGAGTCACCATTTGTGTGTGTGTGTGTGTGGTGAGCACACTTTATTATGAGCCATTCTCTTTGCAAATTTGAAGTATGGAATGGTGTGTTATTAACCATCGGCACCTTGTTCTCGACTTTGTACCCTTTGACTTCTTTATTTTGTCCACCCACTCCCCCTAATAACCACCATTCTACTTTCTGCTTCTATGAATTGGACTTTTTTAGATGCTAAGTGTCAGTAAGATCGTGCAGTATTTTTTCTGGTTTATTTCACTTAGCATAACATCCTGTAGGTTCATCTGTGTTGTTGCAAATGACAGAATTCCTCCCTTCTAAAGGCTGCAGAGTGTCCCGTGGTGCATGTATACTGCATTTTCTTTATCCAGTTAGTGGCCATTTAGGTTGTTTCTGTGTCTAGTGAGTAGTACTGCAATGAGTATGGGGGTGAAGATGCTCTTCACGGTACCGATTTCCTTCCCTTTGGATCTACACCCAGAAGAGGGATTGCTAGACCATGAACCAACTAGCAAACACAGCTCTAGTTTTAATTTGCTTATTTTTGGCTTTTGTTGCCTGTGCTTTTGGTGTCCTATATAAAAAATCATTACCAGGACTCATGTCAAAGAGTTGTTTCCCTGTTTTCTTCTAGGAGTTTTACTTTCAGGTCTTTTGTTTAAATCTTTAATCTATTTTAAGTTGATTTTTGTATGTAGTAAAAGGTAAAGATCCAATTTCATTCTTTGGAAGGTGGATACCCAGTTTCCTCAATACCGTTTGTTGAAGAGACCATCCTCTCCCCATTGGGTGTTCTTGGCACCCTCATCAAAGATTAGTTGACTATATATGTGTAGGTTGATTTCTGAGTTCTCTAACCTGTGCTATACTTTTTTTAAAATAGAATATTCTTTTCATTGTTGTCTAAGTGGTATATAATTCCTTTTTTTAATTTTCTATTTAACCCAATAGAATCATAGTTCTTAATTTACACAATTTTTGGTCAATACTTATTTATTTATAATTTCTAAAAACCTTGATATAATGATGTGACTTATAAATATCTGTGTTTTTGAATTTGTTAAGATTTTTTCAGTGACCAAGTGGGACTTTTCGGCCACAAAAATCAAGCGATTTTTGTAAATGATTCATGTACACAGAGGAGAAAAAAAGCAGAGTCTCCATTTGAGATAGTAAGACTCAATGTAGGTGGACGGGGTCAAACTTATTGGTGGTATTATTGAATCCCTTTACTTCCTTACTTTATATCTAGTAGAACTATCTCCCTTCATGATGGTGGCTTGAAAATCTAGTTTTTCCTCTCATTTTTAACAATTTTGGCTTAAAATATTGAGTCACTACATTGTTAATGTACACAGATTTTAGATGTGTATCACCTTGTATGTAAATTTTGCCTTTATTATTACACAAAGTACCTTACTGTTCTGTTTAATGTTTTGAACCTAAAATTCCATTTTGTGATATTAATGTTGCCACATCTACTTTTTCATATATATTTTTTGTTAGCTGTTTGATTACTCATATTTTCAACCTTTTTATAAAATTTTGCTTTGCTGTGTGTTTTTTGTAAACAGCACAGATGTGAGTTTTTATTTTTAACCCCATTTGATTCTCTATATTTTAATAGAATAATTTTATATTTTGTGTATTAACTGATGTTCTTGATTCGATTCTTCTGTGTTCATGCTTATTTTTACTTTTTGTTTCTTTTTCTTTTTCTTATTTTCTTGTTTAACAAGGTCACTATTTGTTTCCTTTCATCTTATTGCAACAGAGTGCAAGAGAGGTAATAGTGCAGCCTGGTGGGAGAAATACTCGGTCTTGGTATATTGACTTCAAATAATAAATTAGAAACATGTTTCTGATTAAGAGTTTTGGGGAAAGGCTAACAGCCATTAATTGAATAGAAATCTTTGTTTAAATTTCCCACTAAGATGAAATTATTTTCAAGATATTCCTGGTTACTCTTAAAATTTCATTCTGGTAAAATTTAGGGTTGATTTATTACATTTTTTTAAAAAGTTAGTAAACACAAAGCTAAAAAGGAAATTGGGCTCGTGATGGAAACTGCAGTAAGTGAATTTTGAGGAGCAGCAGCATTTTTACAGTGTTCTGGAATGAAAGCGTGATTTGTCTCTGTCTAATCAGGCATGTAACCTTCCTTCAGTAAAGCTTTGTCAGGTTTTTTTTTCATACCTAAGTTATGCATTTATCAAATTTATCGCCAAAATTTTAATTGCTATTTGAATGGGATCTCCATTTGCGTTATAATTTCTAACAGATCAATGTTATATAGAAAAGCAATTGATAATTGCTTTCCGATATAAAACTGATTTGCATAATCATCTTGTAACTATTAAAAAACAGCTAGCATACTAAATTTAAAAATTGGTTATAATATTTAGTTGATTCTCTTGGATTATCTGGATAGGTAACAATTAAATCTTATGAATGATAATTGCCAACATTTATATCTTTAGCTTCCTTTTTCTTGTCCTAGTGCACTAGCTAGACCTCTAGCATGGTATAGAATAATGGTATTTAGAAAAGGTGTTCTTGTCTAATACTTTAGCTTGAATATATATACTCTATATCATTTTAACAAAAAAATTATTTTGTAACAATTTTCTAAGAGCTGTTGTTTTTAAATCCAGAATAAATCTGAAGGTTTTTTTGGCTGGGGCTGGGTTTGAACCCACCACCTCCGTCTGGCATATGGGGCCAGTGCCCTACGCCTTTGAGCCACAGACACTGCCCTGAATCTGAAGTTTTGTAGACTGTCTTGCTGTCTTTTGAGATAGTCACATGAGATCTTCTTTGTTATTGTTTTAATGTAATGTTTTATATTAATAGAGCTCCTAAGAGTGAAAGGCATTTGCATTCTTCTATTTTATATCTCGTTGTCGTTGATTTGCCAGTATTTTATTTCAGATTTTTCCATTTTTGTTCATGTTAAGAATGGCCCATAATTTTCCTATCTTGAGCTGCACTTCTGTAATTTTTATATTAGGGATTTATTTATGTGATTTTTATATTAGGGATATTTTAATCATTTAAAATGGGTCTGAAAGAAACTTTGTGCCTTTGGGAAAAAAAAAAGAAATACATCTCCATTCTATTGAAAAGTGTCTGTTATGTTAATTTCTTCTTGAAAAAAAGGATTTCATGGTCCAGTAGGTCTGGGAAATGTATTTCTCTGTGAGAGATTCACAATACATCATCCATAAAGGCTCTGAAAATTCCTGCAGGGAAGAAGCCTGTTTCTTCAACGCAGTTTTGCTTAATCTGGCTTTTCTCAAACTAATTTGAGCATAGGACACTTTTTTTTTTTGGCTTACCCATTAAAAACAACCTATAGGATGTCTTTAAAAAGATATCAGTTTTGGAAATGCTGCTTTAAACTCAAAGATGAATCTTGCAAATTATTTATAATACCAAAAATTAGGAAACAACCTTAACATAAGAGGAATGTTTAGATAAATTCTAATAGAATGAACCTTTATGTAGTTATAAGCTGTTGTATACAAAGATTGTATAAAGGCATGAAAATACATTTATTTTAATGTTAACTGAAAAATCAAGTTAAAAAAATATACCATATGATCACATTTACATTAAAACCAAACCAACTAATGAAGATAGAAAAAAAAAAAAAAGGAATAAATTTACCAAGAGTCAAATAGTTATCTTGGATGGTGTTTTTTAAATTTTTTTTCTTCTTTTTCTTTTTGTTTTCCGAGATAGAGTCTCACTTTGTCACCCTTGGTAGAGTGCCTGGTGTCCTGGCTCACAGCAACCTCAAACTCTTGGGCTCAAGTAATCCTCTTGCCTCAGTCTTTTCATTTTCAGTAGAGACAGGGTCTTACAAGCAATCCACCTGCCTTGGCCTCCCAAAGTGCAAGGATTACAGGCGTGAGGCATTGCACCCGGCCCTTTTTCCTTCTTTCTGCATTTTTATAAGCACATGTTGCTTTCATATTTAGGGGGAAATGGTAATACCAAAATAATAGAAACCTTCCATTTCTACCCAAAGGGAGGGTGGAGTTTGATGACAAAGGGAGGAAAGTCCGGAGAAGGTGGGTGCTGGGCCTCCCCTAACATTCTTTCTCGGGCTTCCTGGGCTGTTCACGCCCCCTGGTGTGGATTACAGGCTGGCCACGCCCCTGGTGTGGATTACAGTGTGGCAGGCTCCTGGCTGCCCAGCGCTGGCTTCTCACTTAGCACAACAACCTGCGGCAGCACATGTAGCACCCTCCCCATCCTGTCCTTTCTATTCCATGCTCATACTCTCTAGACATGACTCTCTTGCTCTTTGACCATAGGCTTCTCCAAGGATGGGCACAGACAGTATCCAATGGATCTCTGAGACCCTCTGGCACTTAGCACAGGACTTTATGCATGAAATATGGCAACAAATGTTCTTTCATATTCTCAAGTAACACGTCATGTCCTTCTCCGTAGATCCCCCTGAATTGACCTTCCTCAGCACAGAGGAGTCTCGAAAGCCGCAGGATTCCATAGCTCCAGGATTCCGTAGCTCCAGGAAAAATAGCGCGTCTCAGAGGGAGAGTGGACAACATCCGTCACTGTGGCCATGTCACATTCTCTCCTTTCCAAGTCCAGTTTCTCTATTTTTGAACCTTAGTCTCCTTCACCCTCTAAGTGGGGATTTTCTATTTCCAATGATTGAATTTTGATTGATTGAATAGGATTAGTGCTCGATTTCAGAGTAATAATGACATTTTGTGTATTGGACAATCATCTAGCAGGGGACGTTTTGTCATTACAGGGACAAAGAATTGGTATATCCAGTGACAGCTCCAATTCTTGATGTATTTATTAATGGTATTCTGATTCTCAATAATTACACAAAGGTTTTAAGTATTTCGTCATCTCTTTAACATGGGGAATGCTTGTTGGGCAATTTTAAAGGCTAAAGGTACAGAATCTCCTATAAGGGCAGAATGCACACCAAAAAAGGTCAAGAACTAATACCTTCCAGGAGGAATGTCTTTCTTACCTTCAAAATTCACAAGCACAATCCAAAATCTTTTTGGCCACTTTATCATTCTATATTATTTTTATATGCTTTGTTAAATAAGAGACAAAGCCTAATTTCCCTAAGATTTTCACCTATTTTTGACTAGCAATCACTGATGACTATGATGAATATTATGATTAATAGTGAACATAGTATTTTTTACCGACACAGCTCTTCCTGTGTGCCAGGCACGAGTCAGGTGGATCAGCTCCCCTCCCCCCCTCGATGTGGTGGTATCTGCTGTTCCTGACAGAGCAGTAAATAAAGGCTTAGAGAGGGTATGTGACTGCATGAAATGATATGCCCCGTGAGTCTATGGCAGATCTGGGATGCAGGCACAGGTCTAACTTTCTCCAAAGCCAAAGCATTTATTGGTAACTGCTACGTGGAAAAATCAGAATTGGCATACTCATTCAGAGTGGCAATAATAAAAGGAAAACTCTAATCAGCTAACTCCTGAGCAGCGCTCAATGTAATAACAACCAGGCGCCGTTGTAGGCACCCACCACATAAGAAGTCAGAATGACACTCTGGGATAGAAACTTTATCTCCAGTTTCTAGGTGAGGCACTCACAGCACCCACAGGATAACAACTTGCCCACGACCCTGCCCCTGTCAGCAGCAGGGCAGGCTTGGAATCCAGGAGTCCCGCCCCAGGTCTAGGGAAGAGGCTGACAGTCTCCTCACTAGAGAATGACAAAAGCCTCGAGAGTCTCTTTTGCCTGTTGATCATCGCCACTAAACCAACCAATCCAACCAGGGCTTGCTCCCTCATCCTCAGCTGAGAGAGGTTTTGGAGTTATCTTTGGAAATCAGCACGCTGTTTGTTCTGGATCCGTCAAACCTTCCCAGACTTCAAGCACCTTTGAGAAAAGAAGTGGTGGAGAGAGGCTGGCTCGGAACTCAGTATTTGTGAAATCTGCGTGTCACCTGGGTATGAACAGGGCTTTGGACTGACTTTTTGGTTTAATCAAACTTCTATATCCTGCTGTGTGTGTTGTAAAAGGACCTAACTTCGGATTTTCCTGAGTCCTGCAAATAATAAGAGGGCGGAAGCAAGAAAGTTCTGTATTTCACATCTTCACACTTTGGGCCGCCAGCTGCCTTAGAGCCACGTCAGTGGCGCTGGTGAAGTGCTGTTTTCCTGAGAGATGTTTATCACCAGAAGGGTGCCTTGAGTTCACATTTTCTCAGAGCTTCCATCCTCTTCATATTCATTATTTGGCTTCTAATTACCTCAGTCAATAAAATTACCATTGTTGGTTCGCACCTTTCAGAAAATTTGTGTGCATTAAACACTTTGGCAATATTTATTTATTCTGCCATCTGTCTCACTATCTACATGCTCTCAACAGTCTGGCCTAGAAAGCGCCCAAAATCACCTGAGCATCGTAAAATTAGTTCATGGCTGTCAGAGAAACGCATGGAGAACACAGCTGCTGTCCTGCTGCCTGATTTAATGAGGTTCCAAAAGTACGTGGACAAGGATGCTTTCCCTTGGTTTCCATGGCAACAGGACGGGGTGCTCGGAGCAGGTGTCAGCAGCGTTAAAATCAAGATGAATCAGCTGATGGCTTGTCATCTGGGGGAAGCGTTGACCAAGCCCTCCTGATTCCTCCCTCCACCAAACTGGGGAACAGAGCGCCAGACTTCATCCAGTCTTGATTCAGAGCATATTGTGTTGCCATATAAACTTTGTGAGTCTAAAAGGACTTAGACACTGAGGGTTTCAAAATTAGAAGTGCAGACTACTTCTGTTCTTTCAGATCCTAATTAATTGGTAGTCTGCTGTTCTACTTAAAAAGAAACAATACTCAATCCACCCACACCCCCTCTTCCAACCTGGGTTTATTTGATTTTATTCAAAGTCAAACTTGGCTCAAGAAGAAATCTTTTATTTTGATGAACAGAAGAGGATAGCCAATGTTTCTGGATGGATTCAACATTTGCAGGGTCAAAGCATTTTTTTACAGGCTCCTGGGCTCAGTGGCTCACACCTATAATCCTAGCACTCTGGGAAGCTGAGGTGGGTGGATCCCTTGAACTCAGGAGTTTGAGACCAGCCTGAGCAAGAGCAAGACCCATCTCTACTAAAAATAGAAAAACTAGCTGGGCATTGTGGTGGGTGCCTATAGTCCCAGCTACTCAGGAAGCTGAGGCAAGAGAATTGCTTGAGCCCAAGATTTGGGGTTACTGTGAACTATGATGCCCTGGCACTCTACCCAGGGTGACAGAGTGAGACTCTGTCTCAAAAGAGAAAAGGCCTTTTTATATGAGGTTGGTTTTTATCCTACATGATGGTATCAAAAGTGAAGCAGCGTAATTTATAAACTTCAGTGCCAGTTCTAGTGGCTTCTCAGACCCCTCAATCACTTGGAAAGCACACACAATTTGAATATAAAGTAAAAACTCTCAACAGTTCCTCTTGTATTTTTGAAATTGTTTTCAGGTATAAAGATGAGAATAGAGAGTGGGGCTAACCAAATATTACTAGAAAATTAAGAGAACACTTGAAGATTATTCTTCAAAAAGTTCTAATTTGGTACCAGAAACATACAGAGAACAACCTTTGGTAAATATAGATCTCTCCGACTTTTGCAAAGGGAAGGTATCTTTTAACATTCTGGCTTCTGCTTCCTACGATTTTTCTCCATCTTTGCACAGGGTCAAGTAGAATTCATTAGCCAATTAGCTCAGAGAAAATAAGGCAGCATATATGCTATTTCATGTAGAAAAAGAGCAAAGTGTTCAATTTTTCTGGCTTTTTGGCTGAACTGACAGATATTCTTTGTTCTCTAGGAATGTGATGATTTAGGTTAAAATCCTGCTTCCTGAATGATTCAGATAATTGCCTCAACTCCATACTTTGCTTAAGTATAAGAGATTTGACTTCAAATCATCCAAACACAATCAAATTAGAATCATATTTTGATGGAATCTATTTACAGCTCTTCTTGAAAGACAAGGATAGATTAATTAAACATTTTGTGTATTTTGAAAACGTAGATGAACCACACAAACTCTGAATGTCATTAGTGTAATGTCAAGTGGTCAGCAGTAGAGCCACATTAGACCAGGGATCCTCAAACTACAGCCCGCGGGCCACATGTGGCCCACCAAGGACATTTATCCGGCCTGCCTGGGTGTTTTTGCTGCTGCTGCCTGTCCTGCTTAGCAGCCGACTCATCCCAGGCCGCAGTGCGCATGTGTGGAATGTGCGCCGCACTCTCCGACTCCCCTCCTTCTCTCTGTCTCTCGACTCCTCCTCACTCGTGATCTGAGGAGTCATGAGCTTGCCTGTGCAGAGCCTGCTGCCGCCTGAGGACCAGGGTAAGAGCAAGTTAGGATTTATTTTGTTTTGAAGTTAGGAGGTCTATTTTTTTTTATTATTATTTTGCATTATAGGGCCTTTTTTTGTGGTTAAGGGGGCCTTTTTTTCCTGAAGTTAGGAGGTCATTTTTTTTGCAGATAGGGGGCACCTTTTAATTTCACTTTAAATATTGTATTTGTATTTGTCCCCCCCCTTTTTCTTTTTTTTGCAGTTTTTGGCTGGGGCTGGGTTTGAACCCACCACCTCCAGTATATGGGGCTGGCACTCTACTCCTTTGAGCCACAGGTGCCGCCCCCATTTTTTTTTTTAACTTCAAAATAAGGTATGTGCAATGTGCATAAGAATTTGTTATTAGTTGTTTTTTTTTTAAACTATAGTCTGGCCCTCAAATGGTCTGAGGGACAGTGAACTGGACCCCTGTTTAAAAAGTGGGAGGACCCCTGCATTAGACTGCTCCGTAAGAATCATCCAATCAGATGGGTTTTTCGTTTTTTGTTGTTAGTGGTGGTGGTTTGTTTGTTTGAGATAGAGTCTTACTTTGTCACCCTCAGTAGAGTGCTGTGGATATTCTTTCCCTCTGAGGCTTTGTTGGACCCAAATTGGGTTCCAGCTAGGATGGGCACCCCCAAGAAAACAGTCACCAACTCTCAAGTCGATGCAAAGGCAAGGGGTAGATTATTGCTGACGCGTCAGGGTCCCTCAGCCACTCGGGGGAAGGACCCCGTTTGGCTGTTACAGGCTAGTTTTTATACTTTAAAACTACAAGGACAGGGGGTAAAGGGGTTATGGTGTGAGGGGTCATGGGGCGTATAGATTGGTTGGGCTACAAGAACAGGGGGTAAAGGGGTTGTGGTGTGAGGGGTCGTGGGGTGTATAGATTGGTTGGGCTAGTTGCCGGGGCCAAACTGCAAGCGGTGGAACTCAGGATTGGTGGGGCTCATTGCCGGGGCCAAACCACAAGGGGGCAGTGGATGGGAGGGGCTGACAAACAGGATGCAGGCTGTTGGGGCAGGGCCAGGTGTTTTCCATGGCTTTGGGGCTTCCTGGTTTTGAGTGATAGAAAAAGGGGGGGATTACTTCATTCCCTCCTCTGGGTTGACCATGGTCTTAATCTTAAGACCTAGGAGATTTTAGTGAACTTAGGGTTCTATTCGTTGTTGGAGAGATTGATATTGGTGAGTGAGGATAAGGGTCTGGGTTATATTAAGACGATCACAGATGAAAGTAAGTAAGCGAGAAAAGATGCAGGGACCAAAGGTTAGTAGTAATAGGAGAATGATCAGGGGTCCTGCGATGGTTGATAGGAGAGTAGTTAACCAGGGGGATTTTGAGAACCAGCTTTCAAA
>CAUYON010088761.1:0-25796 GCA_963573935.1 Arctocebus calabarensis
TCCTTTTGGCAGAAAATAATATTTATTTATTTTTGAGACAGAGCCTCAAGCTGTCACCTTGGATAGAGTGCTGTGACATCACAGCTCACAGCAACCTCCAATTCCTGGGCTCAAGCGAGTCTCCTGCCTCTGCCTCCCAAGTAGCTGGGACTACAGGTGCCCGCCACAACGCCCGGCCATTTTTTGGTTGCAGCCGTCGTTGTTTGTTGGCCCTGGCTGGATTTGAACCCGCCAGCTCAGGTGTACGTGGCTGGTGCCTTAGCCCATTGAGCCACAGGCACCGAGCCAGGAAATAATCTTTAGAAACCAAAATTTGGGCCACTAGCATGCTCAGTTGCTAAATGGGTGTTGCTGCCCCTAGGCTTTCTCAGTGGGCAGAGCTAGGAAGTATGTGCATGTCACATGGCTTCTGTTCCCCTCCCTTGTCTGCTTACTCCTCCAGACCCTGTGTCATTTGGCCCCCATCTGCTGTCAGCCCTGGCCCCCACTGGGACACTGCCTTGTTCTGCCACCTTCCTTATTTGGGGCCAAACTCATGGAATGGAAGAAAGGCTTTTTACTTTGAGAAATATAGAAGTATTTGATAATATAGAAGTGGTTTTGTCTACTTTATATAATTAAGTATAAATAATCTTAGTCTCTGCCATTATAAGTTTAAATAATCGTATGAGTTGGGGGTGGTGCCTGTGGCTCAGTGGGTAGGGCGCTGGCCCCATATCCTCAGGGTGATGGGTTTGAACCTGGCCTTGGCTGGCTAAAATAGCAGTGACAATTGCAACAAAATATAGCCAGGTATTGTGGTGGGCGCCTGTAGTCCCAGCTACTCATGAGGCTGAGGCAAGAGGATCACCTAAGCCCAAGAGTTGGAGCTGTGACGCCATAGCACTCTAGCGAGTGCGACAAAATGAGACTATCAAAAAAAAAAAAAAAAAAAAAAAAAACTACATGAGTTGGAAAACTTTTTTTCTCCTAATCATGGCATTGCCTACTAACAATTTGGGAGTTTTGGCCCGGTGCCCATAGCACAGTGGTTATAGCAACAGCCACATGCTCCAAGGCTGGCAGGTTTGAGCCTGGCCTGGGTCAGCTGAACAACAATGACAACTGCAATAAAAAAATAACCAGGTGTTGTGGCGGGCGCCTGTAGTCCCAGCTACTTGGGAGGCTGAGGGAGGAGAATCTCTAAGCCCAAGAGTTTGAGGTTACTGAAACATTATGTCACTCTACCCAGGGTGATATAACGACACTCTGTCTCAAAAAAAAAAAAAAATTGAGGAGCTTTGAAGATACAGAATAAAGGATGGGAAGGAGGGTAGAGGGGAGGCCCTTCAGTGTAGGAAACACCTGATAAGGATGGGTAGTGACAGAGATGGGTGGAATTAAAAATACCAGGGGCCAGAACCTTCTTTATTCTTATTTTCCCTCTCCCTGTATTTCTACTTTCAACTTCCAATAAAAAAAAAAAAAGCAAAAGCGGTTTTTGTTTCTTTTCTTTATTTTGATTACCTTATACTTGATGGGAAAAGCTCCACAGGTTAAGCTAATTCTCCACTTTGTTTAACTTTGGGTGGGGCTAGGGGAGAAGACAGTGGGAATGGAAGCTAGAAAAGGGTCGGAAGGGCCAGGGCAGAGTGGACAGTAACAGTGGGGATGGGAGCTAGGACAGTGTCGGAAGGGTCAGGGCAAAGTGGACAGTAACAGTGGGGATGGGAGCTAGGACAGGGTCGGAAGGGTCAGGGCAGAGTGGACAGTAACAGTGGGGATGGGAGCTAGGACAGGGTCGGAAGGGTCAGGGCAGAGTGGACAGTAACAGTGGGAGCTAGAACAGGGTCGGAAGGGTCAGGGCAGAGTGGACAGTAACAGTGGGGATGGGAGCTAGAACAGGGTCGGAAGGGTCAGGGCAGAGTGGACAGTAACAGTGGGAGCTAGAACAGGGTCGGAAGGGTCAGGGCAGAATGGACAGTAACAGTGGGGATGGGAGCTAGAACAGGGTCAGAAGGGGCCAGGGCAGAGTGGAGAGGCAGGTCGGGAAGCACAAACAGTTGGAGAAAGAGCTCAGCAAGAAACACAGAGGAAGGCAGAGGCGGAGGAGCTGGGAAACTGTGGGGTTAGGCTCTGCCAGAGTCAGTTGCTCTTGAAAAGGCACTTCAAGTGGTGGTGATGAATTTTTCAGTGGTTGGATGGCCATTTGAGTATTTGCTTCTTGGGAACTTAGGGACAAAAGATGTTGGCAGGATCTGTGTATTTGTTTTTTCAAAAAGCTACTTGTAAGCCTAAATACATTTCTAAAATCTTGTGCTGTGGTTTTGTTTGTTTGTTTGTTTGCTTGCTTTTAGGTGATGTGCATTCTGCCTTCTACTCAGAAGAACTATTATGATTCTATTAAAAAATACCTGAGCTGGGACTTCCCAGTTCCAAGCCAGTGTGTTCTCGCACGGACCTTGAATAAACAGGGCATGATGATGAGCATTGCCACCAAGATCGCCATGCAGATGATCTGCAAACTCGGAGGCGAGCTGTGGGCCGTGGAGATACCCGTGAGGATCCTGTTGCAATTTTCCATTTAATAATCAGTCAATTTTTTAAACTAAAGCAAAGTAGGAGGTAGTATCATGTGATCCCAGAATTGTTTGGTGGGTTTGTTGAGCTTTTATCCTGGGTTCTGGTGTCACATAACCGTTGGACGTCCTTAAGGTGACAGCCGCTCTTGTCAGGGAACTCAGTTAAGCTGCTCACTTAGACTATGTCATGAAAGGGAATCGAGTTTGGAAAAGACTTAAAGGGACTTGATTTTTATCTCCCCAGCTTCTTTTTTTTTTTTTTCAGTTAAATCCTAGCTGTGTACATTAATGCAATCATGGGATACAGTGAGTTGGTTCCATATACAGTCTGAAACATTTTCACCGAACTGGTTAACATAGCCTTCATGGCATTTTCTTAGTTATTGTGTTCAACCCTTATACTCTACACTTGGTAAACTTCACCTGCACCCTTCTAAGATGCACCCTAGGTGTGGACCCCCCAATCACCCTTCTTCCCCCTCCATTCCCCTCCCTTCCCCCTTTCCCCATATTCTTGTACTGAGATTGGGTTTTAGCCTTCATATGAAAGCTATAAATTAGCTTCATATTAGAGCTGAGTACATTGGGTACTTTTTCTTCCATTCTTGGGATACCTTTCCAAGAAGAATATCTTCCAGCCCCATCCATGTAAACATGAAAGAGATAAAGTCTCCATCTTTCTTTACGGCTGCGTAATACTCCATGGTGTACAAATACCACAATTTATTAATCCATTCATGAGTTGATGGCCACTTGGGTTTTTTCCATGATTTAGCAATTATGAATCGGGCGGCACCCAGCTTCTGTTTTAAAGTCTGTGGTCTATGCTCTCCAGCGTTGCCAGCTTTCATCAGGGGCCTCACTCCCAGAGCGACCTGGTGCCCTGGATGGGACTTCCTCAAGCTCTGGGAACTAGCATAGCCTATGATCTGAATCTGCAAACTGGTGGGAACTTAGAAAATCCTCTTCTTTTTCCTGAATGTAGTGTAGCCCCCAGGGGAGGAAGTGAGGAAATGCAAAGTTGTCTATTTCCTACATGTAGGTCACTATGAAGCTTTTGAGATAGACTGTGTTGGGGTCTATTATTTTCACTTGTAAGGAACACAGTCCAAGCATCCTTTCTGATTCACCTTGCTTGTTTCAACTTGTTTGCCTTATTGGTGCTGCCAGGAAGACTTCATTTCTTTCCATCTGTGTGGATTTTAAGTTTTTTGATTTTCGTGTATCTCACAATTTTCCTAGTGCCCCACATATGTGTATAATCAGGATGTATGTGGTTCCCTCTGGCTGCAATGCCCCCACCTATACCCGGCTCACCCCAGGGGTGGAGGTGCACAGAACGTACAGCTTCGTCAGAGGTCTGAGGTAGGAGAGGGAGTTTCTCTACCAAGTTTTCAGACCAGAGGCCCAGAGGCGAGGGACAAATGGACTGATTAGGTTCCCAGAATCTCTCGGGCCCCTGGAGCCTCTTGCCGACCCACACAAAGGATGAAGGGCATTTTGGACCATGGTGAGTCTCTTAAGCCAAGTGTGTCCCATAGTTTTCCTCGACCTTTAATTCTTTCTGGTTTCTGGTCTAACAATCTGTCTTATCTGGATCTTGATCTCTCTTAGCTTAATTTAAATAATTTAGTAACTGAAGGCAGTTTTTAAAAATATATGAAGCCATTGGGGAAGTTACTGCTCACCCCATTAAATGAAGATAATTTTAATTTTATAGCTGAAGTCCCTGATGGTGGTCGGTATTGACGTCTGTAAAGACGCACTCAACAAAGAAGTGGTGGTTGGATGTGTGGCCAGTGTTAACCCCCAAATCACCAGGTACTGTCAAAACTACCCTACCATAGTCTGCAGTTACTTAGACAGTTAATTTGGGGTTTCACTAAAGAACTTAACAGCAGGGGAATTGTTTGTATTATTCATTCATATTTTAAACACAATGGTCATAAATTACCTATAAAAATGTGATCGATAATAGTGAAGTAATGTGTAGCCTCATTAAATGTTTTTTATTCATTTGTTAGACTATGATATTGCTCATATTCCAATCATCTTCTCCAAATGATAGAGGGGTGGAAATTCTTCCACATTTACTTATTTTCCAAATGTCCATGTTGTATTGGGACTTTACATATATACAGATGTCAAGCAGTTGATTTCAAAATCTGGATTTGCATCTTGATCTGAGTTGCCACTTATGCTGGGATCAAGTTCTGGTTATTTGACTTTTCTGTCTCTCACCGCATTATCCTGTAAAAGGAGGATAATGTGCCTATTTCATGAGTCATTTCTGGGAATTATGTAAGATAAAGTGTTTACAGGGGTGTTTGATGGGTATGTAACCTTTTTTCTTCTCTGTTACACATTGGAAGAAGAGTTGCCTTGGACCACATCTTAAATACGCAAACATGAACAGAAGTTGATTGTGTTCAAATTATCATAGACAAAGAAAAGGTCTATGCATAATTTTTGTGATATCTGACACCACAGATAGGCAAAAAAGTCCCCCTAAAAACAGTAGGCCTCCGGTTGGACACCCCTGAATAGCCACCCATGGTAAATGCTCATTTCATGTTTGCTGTTACTCTTCTTGATACTTGCTAATATTTGATGTAGCTGTAGTTCACACAACTCTTAAAAATGCAGGCAAGATTGGGTAATGCCGTAAACATTGGCCCATAGTACTCATTAAACTTTAGTTGTGTTATTAGAAATGTTCTAATATTTGTAACTAAACAATGTTTTCTGAGGCTATAGAAGCTGCTTGCAAAATGTTCTTTTCCTGGTTTAAGTTATTTGATACATTCTGTTAAATTTGTGGTCAGATAATATATTTGAGATTGTGAGAAACAAGAAAAGTAACATCATGCTTGCAAGCCTACAACTCCATTCCAGCTTGTATGACATCCCTGTTACATATGAAAATTCATTAACCAAGTTGATAAAGGACGTTTGTTATTTTCCTTCGTACATCTGGAATTTATTTTGTGGTAGAGTGAGACCGGGGTTCATCTTTGTATTTTTCCCCAAGTACTCACCATTTATAGGAAAATTTATCATCAAATTTTTCCAGCTTTATTGAGATATAATTAACAAACAAAAATTGTATATATTTAAAGTATGCAATATGATTTTTAAATTTTATTTCAGATTAATGTGAGGGTACAAACAACCAGGTCAACATATTTGATGTTGTTGGGTAGAGTTCCTTTTGTGGTTAGGTGTGCCAGACACCCCCACACCATGCCCATTCGCGGGGAGTACCCTATCCCCCTCCTTCCTCCCCTTTCTTCATCACCCCTCCCCCCAACTGGAATTGAAATGAGTTTTTTCCTTACGTGGGCATGCATTAGATTGTCTGCTGGGTTCATATTAGTATTGAGTACATTGGATACTTGCTTTTCCATTCTTGTGATACTTTGCTAAGAGGAATATGTTTCACCTCTGTCCAGGTTAATACAAAAGATGTGAAGTCACCATCTTTTTATGGCTGAATCGTATTCTAGGGTATACATACACAGCAATTCATTAATTTATTTCTGAGTTGATGGGCATTTAGGTTGTTTCCACATCTTGGCGAAGTAAATTATGCTGTGATAAACAATCTAGTGCAAATGTCCTGATGATAAAATGATTTTTTTCCTTCTTCATAGATGCCTAGGATTGTGGGGTCAAATAGGAGGTCTAATTTGAATTCTTTGAGGATTCTCCATACTTCTTTCCAAAGAGACTGTATTAGTTTGCAGTCCCACCAACAGTGTAAAAGTGTCCCCCTTCCCTCATATCTGCTCCAGCACCTACAGCTTTGGGACTTTGTAATGACAGTGTGATGTTTTGATACATGTTTTGTGCAAGTGCTGTAATTACCACATTCAAGCTAATTAACATATCCATTACCTAACATAGTTCCTATATATATATATATATTTTTTTTTTTTTTTTTGGTAGAGACAGTCTCACTCTATCGCCCTTGGTAGAGTACCATGGCATCACACAGCTCACAGCAACCTCCAACTCCTGGACTTAGGCGATTCTCTTGCCTCAGCCTCCTGAGTAGCTGGGACTACAGGTGCTTGCCACAATGCCCGGCTATTTTTCTGTTTTTGCAGTTCGGCTGAGGCCGGGTTTGAGCCCGCCCCCTTCGGTATATGGGGCTGGTGCCCTACTTGATGAGCCACAGATGCCGCCTATATTTTTGTGTGGTGAGAATACTTACGATCTACTCTCTTAGCAAATTTAGGTATGCAGTAGTACATTATTATTATCTATAGGCAACATGTTGTACATTAGGTGTCCGGAGCTGCTTTATCTTATAGCTGATGTTTTCACCCTTTCACCACCACCTCCCCATTCTACTGGTAACCGTTCTCTACTCAGTAGTTCTGTGAGTTTGCCTTTTTAAGATCCTACGTATCAATGATCAGGATTTCTCTTTCTGCATCTGGCATAATTATTTAATATATTGTCCTCTAGGTTCACCCATGTTGTTGCAAGTAGCAGCATTTTCTTTTGTAAAGCTGAATATTACAAGTGTTCTGTGTGTGTGCTTGTGTGTTTATCCCAACTCTTTTTACATTTATCTGTCAGTGGATGCTTAGGTTGATTCTCTGTCTTGACTGCTGGGAAAATGCTGTAATGAGCGTGGAAGCACAGATATCTCCAACATACCATTTCATTTCCTTTGGGTATATATTGAGAAGTGGGATAGTTCAGTCATTTAGAAGTTCTATTTTTAACTGGTTTCCATCCTGGCTGTACTGATTTACTTTCTCACCAACAATGTATAAACATTCTCTTTTCTCCACATTCTTCCCAACTCTTAACTTTTCACTTTTTGATAACAGCCACCCTAAATATGTGAGGTCATAGCTCATGATGGTTTTGACTTGTATTTCCCTGATCAGCGATGTTGAACACTTTTTAATCTATGTGTTGGCCATTTGCATGCTTTCCCTTGAACATTGTCTATTAAGGTTCTTTGCCCATTTTTTTTTATTAAATCATAGCTGTGTACATTAATGCAATCAGGGGTACAATGTGCTGGTTTTGTATACATTTTGAAATATTTTCATCAAACTGGTTAACATAGCCTTCATGGTATTTTCTTAGTTATTGTGTTAAGACCTTTATATTCTACATTTAGTAAGTTTCACCTGTACCCTTCTAAGATGCACCGTAGGTGTGGCCCCACCAATTACCCTCCTTCCACCCAACCTCCCCTCTTCCCTCCCCACCCTTCCCATATTCCTGGGCTATAGTTGGGTTATAGCCTTCATATGAAAGCTATAAATTAGCTTCATATTAGGGCTGAGTAAATTGGATACTTTTCTTCCGTTCTTGACATACTTTGCTAAGAAGAATAAGTTCCATCTCCATCCATGTAAACATGAAAGAGGTAAAGTCTTCATCTTTCTTTAAGGCTGCATAATATTCCATGGTATACATGTACCACAATTTATTAATCTGTTCATGGCTTTGTCCATTTTTAATTGGATTATTGCTTTTTTGGGTTGTGTGAATTCCTCTTACGTTTTGGATATTGTTCCCGTATTGGATATATGACTTACAATATTTTTCCCAGTCTTTAAGTCTGTAAGTTTCCTTTTCATTTTGTTGATTGTTTCCTTTGTCACACAGAAACTTTTTAGTTTGATATAGTCCGCTCGTTTACTGTTGCTTTTGTTACCTGTGCTTTTGGTGTTACATCTAAAAAGGCATTGTCAGTCTTAGACAAGGTAGCATGAGGAAAAAAAAAATCATTGCTAAGACAAATGTCTGTTTCTTCTAGAAGTGTTGTGGTTTCAGATGAATTGTTTAATCCATTTTGAGTTAATTTTCATAGGTGGTGTAAGGATCCATTTTTCTTTCTTTGCATGTGGATGTCCATTTATCACAGCATCATTGATGGAAGAGACTTTCTTTTTCCTATTATGTGTTCTTGGTGCCTTTGTCAAAGATTCACTGACTGTGTACATGTGGATTTATTTTTGGACTTTCTATTCTGTTCCTTGAGACTAGATGTCTGGTTTTTTTTCTTTTTTCCTTTTTACTAATATCATGCTGTTTTTTATCATTATAGCTTTGTAATATAATTTGGAATCAGAAAGTGTGATGCATGTTTATTCTTTTCATTTAAGATTGCTTTAACTACTTAGGGTTTTCTGTGTCATAAAAATTTTAAGTTTTTTTTTATTTCTATGAAAAATGCCTTGGGAATTTTGATAAGAATTACATTAAAGTTTTAGATTGCTTTCAATAGTATGGACATTTTAACAATATTAATTCTTCCAATCCATGAACATGAGATATCATTCCATTTATTTCTGCCATCTCAATTTCTTTTTTTTTTTTGAAACACTGGGTTTTTTTTGTTTGTTTGTTTTTAATAATTTTATTAAATCATAATTGTGTACATTGGTGCAATCATGGGACACAATGTGCTTACTTCATATAAATCTGAAATATTTTGATCTTACTGTTAGAGATAGCCTTCATGGCATTTTCTTAATCACTATATGAAGACATTGATATTCTACATTTAATAAGTTTCACAAGTACCCTGCTAAGATGCACCATAGGTATGATCCCACTAGTTGCCCTCCCTCCATGCATGCTCCCCCCTGCCCTCTCCTCCCTTTCCCTTTTCCCTGTATTCTTGTGATATAATTGGGTTTTAGCCTTCATATGAAAGCTATAAATTAGCTTCATATTAGGGCTGAGTACATTGGATACTATTTTATTGATCTTGTTTGCAATCCAAATTCTGAATTTGATTTCTGACATCTCAGCCATCTGTTTATACATAGGATTGTCATTTGTGTCTGCCAAATTGTTCCTTGGGGGAGTTGATCTACTCTGGTTGTTCATGTTTACAGAGCTTTTCCACTGATTCTGCCCCATGATTATTTTGTACCGTTAGGCTGGATGAGTAGATAAGGATAAGTTGGGTTGGGGGTTCTAAAAGCTGGGACTGGTGTCTGTACCTTTTCCCCTAGAGTTTTGCCAAGGACCCGTACAGTGCTACTGCTTGCAAAACTGGGGGCCTTCTTGGTGTGGTGGGGTTAAGTGGCTCTGTCTTAATTTCAGCTGATCTCTGTCTTACCCTAGAGAATCAGTTACTCTTTGTTGGAGTCTGAGCTATGGAGAAATACCAGCAGTTAGGTCACCAGGACCCCCCCTAGGCAACAATTGGAAAAGGAAAATCAAACCTTCCCACTACCACACACTCAGGGTACCACTTTGGAGAGTCCTTGGGTGATTGGCCCAGTTGAAGAGGTCCCAATCAATTGTCCCAACCAGCACCAATGTCAAATAAAAAAGTTGAAAAGTCTCTGGCAACTAGATAGTAGGAGTCTGCTGGTAGCTCTAGTATAACTCACTCCAGTACTCTGTGAGCTCAGGAGGGCAACCCCAGCGAGTAAATTAGTCTTGGGGGGTTGATGCCTCCTTCCCCACCTTGCCCCTCTGTCACACCCAGTCTCTGGTAACCCTGCAGAGCTGTGATCCATTTCCCTCCAATGATCAGATGCTCCAGAGTTTTGCACCTGCTTGGGTCACGGGGTGGGGGGTCTTTGGCTCCTCAGCCAGTCCGCCAGTCTCTGTCACTGTTTGGCAGGGAGAGGTGAGGCCTAACAACCTGGGTACTTCATAGGGGCTGGGACGATTCATTTAGTTCTAGTCCTGTCCCTGATTGATGTTGCTGATAGAACAGAACAAGTTAGCAGAATTTTTCCTCTGTGAATCAGACGTTGCACTGCAAATAGGTCTGACTCAGTCTGTGAGTTCCAGCCCTTTGTCTCACCTTACATCCCCCGAGGGTTAGGTGCGTCTAAAGCAGAGTAAAGCAGCCTCCTCCCAGCTTTCTCAGCGCTTGTATTCTAATCCCCCATGCTCCGGCTCAGCTGGTACTGCCTCAGACATATCCTTCACTCCCAAGTCCTGTGTCTCTGCTGCAGGTCTGCTTTGCCAGTGGCTGCCACTGGAGAAGCCGCCCAGCTTCCCCTGGCCACCCCAAGAGATTGGGACTGTCTCCTCAAAACATTCCCAAGGGTATGAGCCCCACTACCATTGTTTGCCACTCCTGCGGCTGCCACTCGGTGCCTCAGGGAACTGTCTCTCCAGCTCGGCCGGCTCTCAGCTCACTTTCTTCTCACTACTCCCAAGCCAGAAGATTAGCACATATCAGCAACAGTCTGAGCCCTGTCCACAACCCTTGAGAAAATGTCCAAGAATCTGGACTCCATTGGGGACAAACTTCCAGACCTCAGGGTGAGAGTGGAGGGGAGCACTGGAAGTTCAAACTTGCAGGTAGAGAATATATACAGTTTTATACAGTTTTATGCCTGGCAGGAGAGTGCCATGGCACCCTAGTAGGGGAAGGAGGTCCAGTTTTTAGAGAGTCTCTCCCGTGGGGTAGAGTGGGAGGATGTCAGAACTCTGCTCGCTTGTTTGTATGGAGGGATGGAGTATACTGTGAGCTGTTCTCATGGGGGAGGGGGCTCCCATCTGCTTGGTGATGTGTTCTGTACTTTTTGTTTGTATCCTTGCAGTTGCAGGTCGCTCCAGCAGGGTTGATGTGCATTCTTTGACCTTCTCTTTTGGCTCAGATCCGAACCATTGGCTTTCTTGCTAACTTTCTGTCCTTTAACTCTCCTGGACAGGAGCCTCTGCAGAAAGCTGGCTACAGACCGCCATCTTGGCTCCTCCCCCCAGTGCTGCTGAACTTTAAAGAGAACTAAAAAAGAACAAAGCAGCAGGAAGTGCTATGTGCAGAATAGGGATGGGGTTCTCTTCTTGAGGTTGCCAGGCATGAAAAGCACCAAATGGCAATTCATTTTCTTTATATAAATTTCCCCTGAAATATTTGTCTATCAAGGCTGTCAGAAATAATACAGTTGCAAAATGAGTAACTAACTTAATTTGAGGACTAAAGGGTTTTCCTTATCTTTCTGCCTATGACTCATCATCACCGTTTTCTCTAAGGACTGAGCCCTTTGGTAGCTGAGATACCTAACCCCTAACTTACCAAGTAAGACACTTAAAAGGGTTTATTATGATAACTGATATTTCAGGTCAGTCTTTTCTAATGTGAGATGGAAAACTGAAGTTTTTATCATAGCAATTATCAAAATAACAGCTAGCAACTATGTTTATGCAGTTATTCATATTCTATATATCTTAGGATATACGTGATTAGAATGAATATATAAATAAACATATAGAACATTTAGAGAGGGGTTGATGAATGTGGGAAAGAATTTTCTTTATAGAGGTAGTTAAACCTAACTTTACATTCTAAGTCTATCACCCCTTGTATGAATAAATCAGAATTTAAAATGAACTGGATGATTTTTGAAAGGACTGGGAAAACTTGCTGGTAAAATTCATTAGGTAAATTATTTACAAAGTGAATATGCATTCATTTTTCTTTCACGTAAAATAATTTCCATATATTGGTCTTGCATATAGTAGTAATAGTCCTGATATAACTGTTTCATCTTGAAAGTTGAAAGTGAAAAATCACAAGAAATATTTAAATGTATTGTAAATCTGGAAAGCAGCACTCCTAGCTCTTAACAAATGTACACTATCTTTAGGACACCTGTGGGTTAAGGCGACTATAGAAGGAATCTGAGATCACTGTTATGACACAGTGTTTCTGCTCTTTATAAATGTGAAATTCAATTGAGTTTAGATTATTAGATTTTTAGAGTTTAGAGTATTAGAGTATTAGATTTTTCAGTATGGCTCCTCTTGAACTGTGGATACTAACATCTTGTTGGGCAGAGAATCAGGAAACATGAAAGCAGACATTAACGTGACACAAGGACTTAAACTTGGCAAGGTAGCAGTGAGGTGTGAGATAAGCAAACACAGCTGAATTGAATGATGAGAGGAAACAAGTAGGTAAGTTAGAGCCTCAAAATAATTTGTTCTTATTTTGGACAAAGGCAGGAGTTGGAGGTAGAGGAATGCTATGGTATGAATGTTGTGTTTCCCCAGAATTCATATGTTGAAACCTAATTTCAAATGCAATAGTACTAGGATATGAGGAAGTAATTAGGTCAGGATTGCCCTTATTACAGAGACCAAATGAGCTTTTTTGCCCCTTCTGCCTTGTGAAGACACATGGAAGGTGCCATATTTGAGGAAAAGGCCTTCACCCTCAGACACAGAATCTATTGGCATCTTGATCTTGGATTTTCCAGCCTCCAGAACTGCAAGCAATATATTTATGTTGCTTGTAAGTTACCTAGTCTAAGGTATTTTTAATAGCAACCTGAATGGACTCAGACAAAAATTGGTACCAAGAAACGGGGTTTTTGCTATGACAAATTCCTAAAAATGTAGAAGCAGCTTTAGAATCGGGTGATGGGTAGAGGCTGGAAGAGTTCAGAGTTTCATGCTCAAAAAAGTTTACGTTGTAGTGTACAGAGCATTAAGGGTTAATCTTATGAGAACTCAGAATAAGAGAGCTATAGAGAGTCTCAGTCTTCTTAGAGATTGCCTGAGAGGTCATGCACAGAATGTTGGCAGAAATATGGGCAGTAAAGGCCTTTCTGATGAGGTCCCAGACAGACATAAGGAATATGCTATTGAAAATCGGAAGAAAGGCAATCCTTGTTATAAGGTGGCTGAGAATTTGACTGAATTGTGTTTGCGTCCTAGTTCTTTGTGAAAGGTAGAATTTCTGAGTGAGAAAATAAGATATTTGGCTGAATAAATACCTAAACAAAGTGTTGAGTGTGTGGCATGGCCAGTAAAATATGAGACGAGAGAAACAAATTACAGATGGAATTTACAATTAAAAGAAAATAGAATTCAAAGGGAAATTCTAAGCCTGGCCATGTTGTAAAGAATGAGAAAGGATGTGGGGCTCAATCTTCTCCCCAGTGTGTCTGGAAGGCAAGACCTGGAGTCAGAGAAGATTATTTTCAATCCTTAAGATTTAATGTCATTTGTCCTGCAGGTTTCTTTTTATTTATTTGGGACTAGTTACCCCTTTTTTCCTTCCTATTTCTACCTTTCAAAAAGAGAACATACACCCTTGTGTCTGTCCCATCATTGTATCTCGTAAGCACATAACTTGTTTGATTTCACAGTGTTTTGATTTTCCACACTGTGTTGTTTCACACTGGAAAGAAATTTGCCTCAGCAAGGATGAATCATGACTTGAGTCTCACCCAAATCTGATATAAAAGATATTTAGTTGAGACTTTGGACTTAGACTTTAAAGTTGATGCTGGAACAAGTTAAGACTTTGGGGGCTATTGGGATAGAATGATAATTTTTTGTACATGAGAAAGGACTTGTATTTTGGGGGCCAGGGATGGAATGCTATGGTTAGAGTGTTTGTGTCCCTTCCATATTCATATGTTGACTCCTAACCTCCAATGCAATAGTATCAAGAGGCAGGGCCTCTAGGAGGTAATTAGGTAATGAAGGCAGAGCCCTTGTTAATGAGATTAGTGCCCTTATGAAAGAGGCCCAAGGGTGTTTGCCCCTTCCACCATGTGAGGATACTTAGAAGGTACCATCTGTTAGCAATGTCCTTTACCAGACATTGAATCTGCTAATGTCTTGACCTTGGACTTCTCAGTCTCCAGAACTTTATAAACAATAAATTTGTGTTCTTTATAAATTATCCACTCAAAGGTATTTTGTTATAGCAGCCCAAACAAAGGCACAATCCAACTACACAAATGTTCTCTTCTCAAAGATTATGTGATGTCTCTATAAGGTTTATGTATTGCAGACATTATATATTCTCCCAAATAAGAATCTATTAGAGTCTGTGAGGTGCTGTTACTAACAGAATTTGTTATCCTCTTTGAGTATATTGGGGCATAAAAATATATTGACAAACAGAGCTCAAAAAATATAGATTCTGTTAGAGTTTGAGGGGAACAGAAAATTGTCTGTTTCTATACTTAGAGATAAGTCTAGCATTTTTGTAATGGGATTAGATGGAACCCTTAACATTCTTCGAAAACTTGAGGGCTAGAAGCAAAGGCTGGGGTTCAGTGGGCTATAGCAATTTAAAAATTGTGAGCAACTAAGGAAACACTTCAGTAGGCCTTCTGGTTATGTAAAGATAAAGGCAAGAAACTATTCTGGGGTGGGAAGATTTAATGTAACCAGAAGCTAAACTGCTTCTGTTTGAAGTAAATGTTTGTAGTAAACTGTGAAGATAGTCTTCAGTTGGGTGGAAGAGCAGAGTATTTTGGTTGGGATAGGGGTATAAGATTTTTTTTTTTTTTTATCTCCCCTTAAAAGGAATCCTGGCGGTTGGTACCTGTAGCTCAGTGGGTAGGGCGCCAGCCACATATACCCAGGTTAGGGGCTTCAAACCCAGCCAGGGCCAGCTATACAACAATGACAACTGCAACAAAAAAATAGCCAGGGTTGAAGGCAGTGCCTGTGGCTCAAAGAGGTAGGGTGCTGGCCCCATATGCCAGAGGTGGCAGGTTCAAACTCAGCTGGCCAAACTCTGCAAAAAAAAAAAAGTAGCTGGGATTATGGCGGGTACCTGTAGTCCCAGCTACTTGGGAGGCTGAGGCAAGAGAATTGCTTAAGCCCAAGAGTTTGAGGTTGCTGTGATGCCACAGTACTCTGCCAAGAGTGACATAGTGAGATTCTGTCTCAATAAAAACAAAACAAAACAAAAACAAAAACAAAAAAGGAATCCTGGAGAAGGAGATTTGGGATAGGAGCTCTTGGCAGGGGACTTGGCAGCATACTGCAAGTCAGGGGTTAAGAGAGAGGGTGATACCAGAGTTGGTGAAGCATGGCCTGTGGACCTTGGCAGCTGAATGTGACTTTTGGCTGTTGATATCTGCTCAGTGCTGAAATGGTTTTTGGCAGAACTTGTGGGCCCAGTCCTCACTGAGGTTATGTCTACAGTTATTATCCAGCTGCTGAGACAGCATTGATAAAGAGGGAGAGAGGCGGCATTGATAAAGAGCATCCTGGTGGATACACAAGACCAAAGAGTGAACAGAAGGGCGGCATGTACACTTTCTTTTTTGTCATCCCTGGAGAGAGAATCTTTGCTTCAATACTACCTCTAACCCCAGAGAGAAGGGATTTTTGTCCACATCTCAATCTAGGGCTTGTCTCCCTGATTCCTAATTTCCTACCCAGGTCAAGTTCTGCCCAGATCATTGGCAATGCTAACATCTGTTCCCTTCAGGGGAAACCCCTCTCCCACTTATGGTGGTATAGTTGGACTCACAGACCCTAATGAGAAAAATCACAAAGAAAGTGACACTTCTAAGCAGACAACCAAAAAATGAGTTATCTGGTGGGTGGGCAATAGCCTTTGACTGTGTTTTTCATCTGGGATGTTAATCTATGTAACCAAGGTCTTGAGGGCATGGGATTCCTCCTTTCTCCTCCACCCAGGTCAGTGGGGAGTAATGCCCGTGCGAGCTTTTCTTCTCCCTAAGTGGCTTGCCCAAATGGATTGTGAGGACGTTAACAGGGCTGTATTTCTTCCAGCCTTGCTTTATCTGTAATAAAGATGTTAGTTTGTGGTTCAGGTCTGCCTCTGCCTTTTTATTTCTTAATTGGTTCAAAAGGAAATCTATTTATTGGGCTTTCTCAAACCTTACTCTATAAGCTGGGGCAAACTACTTTGTACCTCCATTCTCCATTTATAAACTGGATGTAGCAATGGTTATTGAGTGAAAGTTTAAAAAAGAAGTGCTATCAGTGACTGAAAAATGTTAATTACTGGCCTGTCCCCTGGTAATATGATCACTGTTTGGCAACATTTTCTAAATCTTATTCGAGAACCTTAATGCTGTGACACAGCATTCATTGTGGCTGGCACCATATGCTCCCATCTGCTGTAAGCAGTATAATTGCTCTTTAATTAATATCGAGTGCACATGGCTAATTTGTGGGGAAAGACTCCAATGCTTCTGACCAAAGTGCAACTTGTCTAATAATTCACTCCTATAGACAGGGAACTGACCTGAAGCATGCCTCTCCCTCCCATCCTGGGAATAGGGTGCAGTTGGACAGGTGCTCAGCTCTACTTTTTCGTGGCTTCAGTAAGGGTAAGCCTTTATTTCTGTGAAAAGAACTTTGCCTGAGTCTCAGAATGAGCTCACTTGTTGGATCTTTGTTCTTTTCTACGTATGTGGTATGTTGTTTTCCCTCTTCCTAGCTCTACCCCTCAGTAGCTTGACTGAACCTCTCTGAGATGGCATTTCTTCATCTGTAATATGGGGCAGATACCTATTTTGCAGGGTATTGTGAAGATTTAACTTGATTAGCTGGGGAAAGTGAAGCACTTAGCACCATGCATGGCTGATAATAAATTCTCAACAAGTAGTAGAGATTATTTTCACTGGCGTGCCTATTCTTTGAAGACTAATTATTATTTTAACTTCTTTCCACATTTATTTCTAGCTTTCTAGAAACTTGCTCCTCAAATTAATAGTTATTTGAACAGCAGAGAAAACATGTGTTCCTAATAAAACATCGTTCATGCTAAAGCACTCAAATGTGTGAGACTTAAGATACATTCTTGCTAGGGTTAGGTTAGTTGTTGATGCAGCCAATTATAGGCATACACAAAGGACGAATATGTTGAAGAAACTTCAGGAAAGCCAAGCTTGGTTGAGCCAAGAGTGAATTTCTGGCTTGGATCCTATAGCTCAGCTGCTAGGGTGCCCGGAGCTGGTGGGTTCGAAGCCAGCCCAGGCCAGCTAAGCAACAATGACAACTGCAATCAAAAAATAGCCTGGCTTGTGGTGGGCCCCTATAGTCTCAGCTACTTGGGAGGCTGAGGCAAGAGAATCACTTAAGCCCTGCAGCTTGAGGTTGCTGTAAGCTGTGATGCCATAGCTGGCACTCTACTGAGGGCAACATAGTGAGACTCTGTCTAAAAATAAAAAAAAAAAAAGTGAATTCTTATTAATACAAATAGTTTAAAATAGTTCAGTTTCTTGTGGACACAAGGAAACTTAGGCAAAGAAATGAATATTTCAGGAAATAGGATGAGGTGGCCATTTGCTTGTGTGTGTGTTTGGTCAGGTTCCAGATGACAATTGTTCTTCCATGTCTGAGACACTGGGCTGGGGGACAGACTGGCAGTACAAAAGTATAAAAATTTTCTGGTCTCTGCTCTTCATAAGTTGATGAGCAAGTAATTACAATGCAATCAGGGAGTTATAACGATATACACGTGACAAGCAGTAGCCTAGGATCATGCCAAATTGGCCACCCTGACTGTGAGCACTTGGGATTCTGAACAGGGGCCAGTTCTCATTGGGTCACCTCTGGACACACATGCCAGGTCAGCTTCCACCTCAGAGCTCTTGGCATTCGATTTTTCTCATTGTCTAGACTACTCCTCTCCAGATGTTTGCATGGCTGTCTTCTTCTCTGGCCAGGTCTCTGCTCACATGTCCTCTACTCAGTGAGGTCTTCTCTGAAGATGTTTCCCTGTCTCTCCCCTCCTGGTTTTTCCCTGATGCTTTTTCTCTCTTACCACCAACTGCCTGGTATGTGTTTCCTCATTTTTTTGTTTATTGTCTGTCTTCTCCAGTGGCATGTAGATTTACAAGGGTTGGATTTTTGTTTGCTTTGTTCCATGTTCTATTTCCAGTTCCTAGAATAGTTCCTGGCACACAGCAGGGGCTCAGTACATAACTGTTGAATGAATGGTAGCTTTACATGCTCTCTCTTATTTCATAACACAGCAAACTGGTTACTATGTACATTTTAGAGATTAAGCAGCTGAGACATGGAGGGGTTAAGTACCATCCATAGTCATGGAGGAAGATAAGTGACAGAGATAGGATTTGAATCTGGCCTCTAATTTCTCCCTGAGCCCCAGATTCATAGATGACTCTTTGCTTGATGGAATAGCAGAGACAGCACATGAAACTTACATGCCTGTGGTATCATGGAAAGATATCTAGTCTTTATTTCTGGTGCCTTGGAGAGATCCTGGACCCCTTTGAATTTCCTGAGTGGTAAATGTTATAGAGCATCTTTTGTCTTGGCAAGCCTCTTGATAGCTACAGGATATGGGATAGTGACCAGAAAGACAAAGCCTTAATTAAGAAGCTCAGAACTTTTATCTATACTCTAGGGGTTAAAGATTGAGTTAATCACTCAACGATTTAATGGCCAATGATTTAATCAATCATGAGTACATAATGAAAATTCCATAAACTCCCCTAAACACATAGCTGGTGACAGCCTAAACAACAGAGTTTGAAGAGCTTCTGAGTGGGCGAACACCTCCACATGCCCGGGTGTGGTGTACCTCAACTGTGCAGGGGAAAGATAGCCTTTCTGAAACTCACCCTATCTATCCTTTATAATAAACTCATAAATAGCTTCCTGATTTCCAGGAGACATCTCAGCCAATTATCAAAACTGTAGAGGGTGTTATGAGCACCCCTGATTTATAGTTAGTTTATTAGAAGTATAGGTGCCTTCGCTCGGTGCCTGTGGCTCAACGGGCTAAGGAGCCAGCCATGTACACCTGAGCTGGTGGGTTCAAATCCAGCCCGGGCCCGCCAAACAACAATGATGGCTGCAACCAAAAAAATGGCCGGGTGTTGTGGTGGGCACCTGTAGTCCCAGCTACTTGGGAGGCAGAGACAGGAGACTCTCTTGAGCCCAGGAATTGAAGGTTGCTGTGAGCTGTGATGCCACAGCACTCTATCCAGGGTGACAGCTTGAGGATCTGTTTCAAAAAAAAAAAAAAAAAAGAAGTACAAGTGCCTTGATATTTGGACTGGCACTCAATGTGAGGGCAATCTCTTAGGATTGAACCAAATCTATGAGGTTAACTCTGGGTAGTTTGTGTCAAAATTGAAGTAGGACACTTGGTGTCAGAAAATTGGCAAAATAGCTTTGAAAGAAACACGCATTTGGTGTCAGAAGAAAAACCTCAATGCTCAAGATAAAACTTGTAGATCCTCAGCCATGCCCCACTGTTCTTCCTCATTTCAATAAATGCAACCTCCACCCACCCAGTTGTTCAAGCCAAAAACATTAGAACCATTCTCAAGTCCTTCCTTTCATTCATCTCTGCCCTCTGAATTGTCAATAAGTCTAGTCAATTTTACTTCCCCAATAATCCCCGATCCAGTCCCCTCTTCCTCAACACTGGCTTCATCTTGCATTGGGGTTATTCTAATAGTCTCCTAAGCCAGTTTGCCTCCCCACTTGTCCCTGTAATTGATTCTCCACATCAATAATAAAATGTTAAGAAGCTGTGCACTGTCTGCACTGGGAACATGAGCAGGGCTCCTGTGTTCTTGGTGCTGCTCCTTGAATGCTCATGGTATCACCTTCATAGTGTTGCTGTCTCTGCAAGGACATTGCCATTCCAAATTTTTGCTTTCATTGACATCTTACTTTGGGCTGCTGGAAACCTCTAGAACTTCCAGACAAATGGCCTTTTTTAGATGATCCTTATAAACTTAGGAGAGTTTAATCCTTTAATCTGCTACAAATTGTTTTCTTTAGCAGGTTGCATTTTGCATTCATGTTACAAACCCCTGAGGACTGACTGGCTTCAGGGCCTTAACATTTTGAACTGTAGAACTAGATAGGGCCACTCTGAGCTTTTAGGGGAATTGTACAAAACTCAGCAGTTTTGCTGGTCCATGTGCTATCTGCTTTGGATGAGGAAGAACAGATGAAAAGAACACAAAGGACAGTAGAGAGTTGAATTCTTCCTGCCAGCTTCTTTTCACATGTGATCCTGCAGGCAACTACCAATGCTAAGGAATATGTCTTGGGAAAAGCACATGGAAGTTTCTGGAAATGACAAGTGGTAACATCGTCCATCTGGAGAACCTTTCACCTCTGTAGAGCCCTACTGTTTTCTGAGTGTTCTTCCACACATTGCGACATTTGAGTCTTGACACAACTCTGGCAGTGGTGAGGGCAAAGTCATTACTTCCATTCAAAACTGCAGAAGGCTATGGCTTAAGAGAGCTGAGAATTTGCTCATGGTCACATAGCTGGTGACAGCCTGAACCTGGGCTTCACCACACGTTGGCAGACTCTAATTTCCTTTCTATTATCATAAGAAGGAAAAAGGATTTCTTCCTGTGAGCCAACTTTGATGGATTAATGGTGGTTTCCTGGAGTGGTAAGTTCAGAAATGGTTTGAGGCCATTGCTGGTCTCTATGAGAGAGACCATTCTTTTCTTTATGGGAAAGAATGCTGTGATTGATTAGTGATGTCTGCCACCAGTTTGGGAGGGACGTGTGACATAGTGCTGCCTACTTCACATCCTCCATCCTTCTTCCCATACTGTGCCACAATTCCCTTTTTTGCACTCTTTTTTTCTGGACCAGGGAGTAAGAGAATAAGAAATAGCACCTGTGAGGTGTAAACATACTATTCTCTTCTGTCCTGGTCTTGCTGCAGGTGTGTCTTTTGCTCTGATGGATGATGCAGGCAACTACACACGTCCTTGTGCCTGTGCCGTCTTTGATGGAGAAGTTAAATATGTTTTTTTCCCTCTGAGAAGCAACAATAGTAGAGGCCATCACAGTTACTTATATGAAGGAGTGGGAAAATGTGATCTATTAGGCATTACAATTCTCTGGTGCCAATGTAAATATTGTGCAGATGTAACTGAGTATGTAGAATTTGCAGGCACATCTCTTCAAGCATGCAGTGAGGAACTATTGATTTCCAGTTGCATAAATGTCACCAGCAAGGTTCTTTTCTCTTCATTCCCAAGTCTCATGGAGTGGTATAGATCTGAGGCATCCCCTCACTTCAGCTAATTCACTAATAAAAGTAAATTATTGAAGCAAAGCTACTTAGGAAGAAGCACCCTGTATTTGAAGTTCTTCCTGTGTCCCAATGAATTTCTCAGTGGACTTCCACCAACTCTTCCCTCCTAGCTCCATCTTTCATTCATCCATGATCAACCAGGTTGAATTTTTTTCCTCGTTACTTTCTGGATTTTACTTGTTTGCTTAGAAGCTCACCTCCTCCTATGATGTACTTATTGCCTGTGTGCCATGTCTCAACATGTTGACACCATCTCCCTCATGAAGCTTTTCCTAAACATCCAACTGGATGGGATTTCTCCTTTCATTGAATTGTACCTCCCATCCTCCTTGCCCTAGCATTTTGCTTATAGGATTTTTTGTATTCTGCTTTATGTTATTGTTGTTGACTTAGTGTTCCCACAAGAGTTTTTTGAGGGGGATCCTTTGATTATCTTTCCCCCCCTACATAGTATAGTACCTAGGCCAAAGTAGAAACACAAAAAGTATTTGTTGAATAAATGACTCTTTTGCAGTGGCCAATCCAGCAAGTCTTATTTCTTTCAGGCCTTTTATATTTGAGTGATTGACTGTGAAAGTGCCTGTCCATGAGCCATGTGCATTGTAGGTAATGGTTGATAATTAAGCAAGAATCTAGACAAGGCATGATAGCAAGTTAGACTAGGGATGGCAATAAATGTAGAAATAGATAAATTGATTTGATATGTAAAGAGGAAGAATGCAGAACTTGGTGATAAAATGAATATGCAGATTGAGGGAGAAGGATGAATTAGGGATGGCTTAAAAATTTCTGTTTTGTTTAATCACAAACAAAAATTGTGATTCCAGTCACTGAGAGGGATAAGTGAGAGTAGACTAAGAGAGGAGTAATCAGTATTTAGATGACCCACAGAGTCACGGTGTGGATGGAACATAGAGTGAGGAAGGAAGGCTGCATGAGGCTAAGCCTTGAGGAAATCCTGCAGGTAAAGGCTGGGAAGTTAAGGATGAGGAGCTAAGTGAACAGAGAAGGGGCATGAACATAGTAGGTGAACTCAGGGGCAAGTCAAAGGAAAATAGGGTTGGAAGAAGTTTGGCTATGTAGAGCAGGAGAGGCAGTATTTGGAAAGGGAAAAAATGCAAGTTGATGAATGTTTTGTTTCTATTTTTAAATAAGAGAGAAAGTTCATGATGTTTACCTGTGGTTGAGAAGGATTCAGTGGCTTTCAGGAGGTCAGAGATACAGACAAGCAGAGCAGTGGCTGTCTGTATGGAGTCCCTGAAGAGAGGCGGGAGGGGATGACTTCTGCTGACAGGAGTGGAGGGCAAGTGAAACCATATGCTTTCATCATATAAAATTAGCCAGGCATGGTGGCAAGTACCTATAGTCCCATTTACATAGGCAGCTGAGGCAGGAAGATCGCTTGAGCCCAGGAGTTCAAGGCTCAGTGAGCTGTGTTTGTACCACTGTACTCCGGTATGGGTGACAGAGCAAGACCCTATCTCTAAAAAAATTACATTTAACTTAAAAATTTAAAAAATCTTTAATGTGTGTTCAGTTTTATAGCTGGGTGAGTGTGATTTTGCCCTTTTTTGAAAATTACCTTTTAACATTGCTCATGACTACTTTAGGTTCCAAAGAGGACAAGAACCACGGTGACAGCTTGAGATTATAGATAAACCCTAAAACACCTAAGTGAAGGTCAAAGAGAGCTTGCCTTTGAGAGTGAGTCTTTTGGAGGATGCCAGGCATTTAGGCCCCAAACTTGCCTTTTTCTTGATCCTTCATATCTAGCCAAGGGAACAACTCACCACTGAGCACCATAAATGGTTCTCCATCTATGAAGCTGAATTCAGGTGCAAATGCACCTGAATTAGGGTGATGGATTCTTCTCCTGGGACAGTACCTGAGAAGAAGCTGTAGTAGAGACAGGGCCTCACTAGGTTGTCCAGGCTGGCTTTGAACTCATGCACTTAAGTGATTCTCCTGCCTCAGCCTGCCTGAGTGCTGGGATTACAGGTGTGAGATACTGTGTCTGGTCCACATTAAAAATTTTATTTATCATGATGTTATAACTATTTCAAAAAAAAATTTTAAAAACACAAATTTACATGGAGTAATGTAAAGTTTATGTGAATATACAAATGAAGGCAAAATATTCTTCTAATGAATGGAGAGGAAGTCACTGGAACTTTTTTTACTGAATAGGGCAGAATTTGCCTGTCTGTTGACAAGCATTATTTTGCATTTCCATCAGTTATCTACAAATTAGAGATGAAGAACACTCTCAGAATCGGATAACACAGAAAAATGAGTCCTAGATGTTAAGGTGAAAGAGAAGCAAGCCTAACTCCATTTAGATATAATTTTCTTTCCAGAGAATCAGTGGGAAGACAAAATAGACCTGATTCCACTCTGTTGTTTTGCTACATTTTATTGCTTTAAAGGAAAACCGGTTCCACTTGCCTCCCTGCCCATTGCATAGTATTTTAAATATACCCGGTTAGAACTATTAAAATTATTAATATAGTGTCAAAAGTCACTAACTACCCTTGTGACAAACAACCTTCATGATTATGTTAAAGTGATCTTCATACTATCTGTATAATATTGAAATGTTAACAGAACAAGCTTAACTCCATTTTATTATTTACTCCTTTTTACCTGCAAAACTAGTTCCTCTTGTTTTTCCTCCCAGCATAACTGCAAATGCCTTTAGTTAAAATTGTTAGTAATGTAAGTTACTAACCACGTAGCCCCTATGACAGCAGTTCTCAACCTGTGGGTCACGACCCACAAGAACTGTATTAAAGGGCCATGGCATTAGGAAGGTTGAGAACTACTGCCTTATGATTACAGCTTTTTATGATCATGTTGTTTATGACCCTTACCTGCGAGTCCCCCCCACATTACCTAAGGACAATGTAGATTGTATTTGTTTTGTAAAAATTACTAAGTGCTCTCATGATTATAATGTTGTGTAAATTAAACTGCCATACTCTTGTGATCTTCCCTACTTGTTGTTTTCACCCCTTGTGATTTCCCCTAGCTGCTGTTTTTCACTTCTATGACTATAGTTATCTGCCCCCTGGAAATACTTTGCCTTATAAAAATCAGAGCCTTAGACAACTTGGGGCTGCACTCAGAAACCCCATGTTGGAACACTGGGGCAGTTGCCAGCCAGCTCTTCAATAAAAGGACTCCTCTTTAATTCAACTTGTCTGGTGGTGTGGTCTTTGGGGGAGCTCTTGGGCATAACACTAGATAATACAGTTTTCCAGTCACCACATGTTCTTCCCCATAGCAAGAGCTGCTCTCTTGCTCTTGTGCTCTATTGCTCATTCTGCTAGTTTCTTGTAGAACTGTTGACTTGAATAGTTACTTGTTCACCAGTGGGCTCCCAAATAGATAGTAACTCTCTGTGAGAAAGACCAAAGATGTAAACCTCTTAGATATTTAAAGCCATGGAGTAGGGAACATTTTGATTTATTAAATAAAACATTAACTTTTTTTACAGTTTATCATACTTCTGTATTGGGGGGTTGGAAGAAAGTGAGTATGGGGTGATGGAGTTGGGGAAGGAGGTGAAGAAGAAGAGAAATAAGTTCCTCTTCTTGATGAAGAATGAGATTTGGGGTGGGTGAAAAGATTTCTGAGCCTGGCTTTATCTTTCACAGGATGAGTGGAGGGTAATGTCTGTGCAGGAACTATTGTGGCTGTGGTAGGATCCTCCTCAGGGCCAATTTCCTGAAACACTAGATATTCTTGGGCACTGCCCAACCTATGAAGAAGGGCCCTTCAGCACATATCCTGAAAAGGGGAGAACCCAGATAGGTTTAACTTAATGGATACTTTACTTGGGTCTGTTAAATACTCTCTAAGTCACTTACCTGGGCCTGGAAAGGTCAAACCAGTGTTTCTTGCTGGGAGAATGGGGACCAATGACCCCAATCTTGGCAAAGGAAAGCATCCTCAGAAAAAGAGGAAAGCTAAAAAGTAAGCTGAGTGGATTGGAAGAAAGAAAAGTCAGCTAGTTTACATTTAAGCTAGCCATTGCTAGCAAGCATCTTGCCTTTTCTGAAATTCTAGCCTGTTGTGAATACAGCTTACAATCACCGGGCTGGGTCTATAAGCACTCTGAGGAGCTTAATGGCCATGGAATAGATACATTTAGAAAAGATACATATTTCCTCTATCAATTCTATAATTTCAAATAAGTGAATTTTTAATCATAAAAGATTATTTTAGAAACAGTATATAATATGCATGTGATTGAATATCACCTACTTGGTCTTATTTATGTTTATTCCATGTGCATAATGTCCCTGCTCTAATGTCTTATGTACTAGACAGTAGGATCTTTATTCTTATTAGCTGTGTGCCTAACATGCATACAATAAAAATTTCTGATTTTTATAAATGATGTCCCAAAGATGTGATATTTACTTCAATAAATATTTTATGAAATG
>CAUYON010088763.1:0-28956 GCA_963573935.1 Arctocebus calabarensis
TTGAGCCACAGGCGCTGAGCCAGACTTAAAATTTGAATAAATCTCCTTACTTTGCCCTTCCCTCTGGGCCATTAGTAAGGTTTTGTTTTGTTTTGTTTTGTTTGGAGACAGAATCTCACTATGTCACCCTAGGTAGAGTGCCGTGGTGTCACAGTTCATAGCAACCTCAAATTCTTTTTTTTTTTTTTTGAGACAGAGCCTCAAGCTGTCACCCTGGGTAGAGTGCTGTGGCATCACAGCTCACAGCAACCTCCAATTCCTGGGCTCAAGTGAGTCTCTTGCCTCCACCTCCCAAGTAGCTGGGACTATAGGCGCCCGCCACAATGCCTGGCCATTTTTTTGGGTTGCAGCCATCTTTGTTGTTTGGCGGGCCCGGGGGCTGGATTTGAACCCGCCAGCTCAGGTGTACGTGGCTGGCGCCTTAGCCCGTTTAGCCACAGGCGCCGAGCCGCAACCTCAAATTCTTGAGCTTAAGTGACTCTCTTGCCTCAGTCTCCAAGTAGCTGAGACTACAGGTGCCCGCCACAATACCTGGCCATTTTCCTGTGGCAGTTGTCATTGTTGCTTAGCTGGCCAGGGCTGGGTTTGAACCCACCATCCTTGCCATATATGGCTGACACCATAACCACTGTGCTATAAGAGCCGAGCCATTACTAAGATTTTTGACCTCTTGTTATCCCTGACCACAGTGGACTCTGCTTTGTTTTTTTTGTTTTTTTTTTGAGACAGAGTCTTACCCTTTCGCCCTTAGTAGAGTGCCATGGTGTCCCAGCCCATAGCAACCTGCAAATCTTGGGCTTAAGCAATTGTCTTGCCTCAGCCTCCCGAGTAGCTGGGACTACAGGCACCTGCCAGAACACTCAGCTATTTTTTGTTGCAGTTTGGCTAGGGCTGGGTTCAAACCCGCCACCCTCAGTATATGGGGCCGGCACCCTACCCACAGAGCCACAGGCACCGCCCAGACTCAGCTTTATTTTATCAACTCATGCTTTGGTGACAGCTTGGGGGAATCAGCCTTTGATATCACCATGGCCCTCCTTACTCTGTCTCAGTGCTTGGTTGTGCCTCTCTCTTCTCAGTTTACCACAAATATTTGAAGAGAAGAAGAATTTCTTTACTCTCCTGCCTGTCCTGGAGTCTTACGTCTGACACAAGGCATGAGAAGTAAACATGCATCTTTTGGAAAAATGGACTTAGTGAAATGTACATGAAGCTAATATATTGACACATGGAAAAAACGCTGTGCTTAACCAGATGCAGACGGTGTCAGGTGCTTTTCCAAGTCCTCTTTAACCTGTTTTCATGATCTTTACGTCTGGCCCCAACTCATCCATCTATTTTCTACATATTCTCTTCTTTTTGGTCTATACTCATATGTGCCTACAGGTAACCATGAATTCTGTTCCGTGTGCCAGGAATAACTTTCTCTTTACTTGATGCTAAGACTTGCACAACATTTGAGATCAAATCCATTATAAATTCTCCAGGTAGCCTTCTCTAACTTCTTTGCTACATTCTATTCACTCTCTTCTTTGTTTTTTGTTTTTTTTTTTTTGAGACAGAGTCTTACTTTGTTACCCTCGGTAGAGTGCTGTGGTATCATAGCAACCTCAAACTCTCTGGCTTAAGCGATTCTCTTGCCTCATCCTCCCAAGTAGCTTCTACTACAGCTGCCTGCCACAATGCCCAGCTAATTTTTGGTTGCAGTTGTTATTGTTGTTTAGCTGGCCCAGGCCGGGCTCAAACCCACCAGCCTTGGTGTATGTGGCTGGCGCTGTAACCACTGTGCTATGGGCGCTGAGCCTATTCACTCTTTTAACTTGTACAATCAGAACTTCATTGTTTTAGATGCTATTATCCCATACCTGGGACTTACTCAGTTACTTTTGATAGTTTGAATTCAAGTGCAAGATCCTACATCGATCCATCCACTTATTTATCCAACCAATGTTTATAGAAGCCCACTATGGCAATCAAATACTATGAGAGATGGGGGGATGCAGCAAGGATTATGACAGAGTGTTCTTAATACATTTTAAATTTTTTTAGTATCCCCAAGTTCCTTAACTCAGGGCCAAGTAAAATATCAATGCTTGGGCAGTTCTTTTGGTTGTTGGGTTGTCCCTCCAGCCTGTCTTCATATTCATCAAAGCACTTATGGAACCACAGGGAGCTGGCTCCATACATTGTACCCCAGTTTTATTGCATATTCCACCAGCCTTGCTAAAAAAGTAACTTATCGTAGAGAAACCTAACAGCAGGTACCGCAATTGCTGACAAGTGTTCGTTATCTGGAGTACAACATGATGACAAAAAATGAAATTAAATCGACCTAAAATATAAAAGGTCGTATGGGATGTTGAATGAGGTGTAGAGTGAGAGGCAGAAAAGGGCAGGGCAAAGTCAGCAGGACAAGCTAAGGCTGAGCTGACTTCAGATGAAGTGGCTAAGTCCCCACGACCCTGTCCATGAGGAAAGGGCTGAAGTGAGTGGTCTTCCAGGCAGCTATGGCATTCTGCAGGGTTGCTTTGTTGAGAGGTCTAGGTGGTGGAAATACTTATCACTTGGGTTCAAACAGAGATCCCAAGGATATGTCTTCTCTAAAAACGTCTGTTGTTACAGGTGCAGATTCTGGCTCCTGGGAGAAGAGGGGCAGGCAAGGGCAAGAGGAGGAACTGGCGAGGTTCACTGTTGGAAATCTATCCACATGGGGGCAAGTTCAAGAAGGATTCTAGATGCTGCAGGGAAGACAGAATGTCACCAGAAAAAGGAGGGACAGGGCTGCATTCTTTAGAAGTTATTCTGAAGGGAATGGAGACAATGTCCACTGAGCCTGCTGTATCCAAGGCTTTCTTGGATTGGGGAAGCGAGACTATTGGCAGCTACACATGCACTGTGCTGGTGCATTTATGACCACATATGCAGCGACGCTCGTCAGAGTGGCTTCCTCTCTGAGGTGGGCAGTGATAGAACCACAGGGCAGAGCTTTCTCATACCCAGGGGAGTGTTAGAGGTAGTAGGTGCAGCTGGCATCAGCAGGCATGGACATTCAGAGCAACAGTTTAGTCCTTTTCTGTTTTTCCTTTGATACTACCAGCATAATTTGCATTATTTTGTCTTTCTTCTCATTTGGAAGGTAGACTAATTAATTAGCTGAGAAATAACTCAAGACAGAAATAAAGATCAAATATGAAAGAAAAGGCAAAGAGACTAAATACAAATGCATTGGATAGCCAATTCCTGGATGTTCAAGGCAAAAAGCCTCAAAAAACACAGGCATTATTTTGAAAGTGAAATGTCATGCTGATGGAAGATCAGATGGTTTCACTAGAATTTGGTTTACTCTCTGTGTGAGTGTCCCCCTCCTTTACCTTACAAATAGAGCATAAAATTTAAGAAAAAGTAATATACAATAAAGGTCAGTATATAATAATTGAAGCAGGGATTATGGGAGGAACATAGTGCAAATTGGAACATTCAGAAGACAATCTGTTTTACAACTCCTTTATCATTTTTATATGAACCTATTAAAAAATAATTGACAACTTTCATAAAAGTTGAGAAGGAGAATATTGCTCCCTTTCACAAACAAAACTAGCACCAAAAGAGAAACATAAGCAATGTATCAAGTGGTGTTAATTTTTTTTTGAGTAGCATTAATTTATTTTTTCCCTGAACACAGCTTAATTTTTTTTTTTTTTTTTTTTTTTTTTTGAGGCAGAGCCTCAATCTGTCACCCTGGATAGAGTGCTGTTGCATCATAGCTCACAGCAACCTCTAATTCCTGGGCTCAAGCGAGTCTCCTGCCTCCGCCTCCCAAGTAGCTGGGACTACAGGCGCCCGCCACAACGCCCGGCCATTTTTTGGTTGCAGCCGTCATTTTTGTTTGGCAGTCCGGGCTGGATTCAAACCCGCCAGCTCAGGTGTATGTGGCTGGTGCCTTAGCCTGCTGAGCCACAGGTGCCGAGCCTTAATGGTCATTCTTATAGGGTACATTTATTGTGTGATAAAAGATAAGCATCATACAAAAAATATTAGTGGCTTTGGCATTTTCATTTCCAGATATGTCTTCTGAAATATATATTTCCTATTACTGCCTTGCCATCTGATTTATAAATATAAATTTCAGGCGAGGTGCAGTGGTTCACACCTGTAATCCTAACACTCTGGGAGGCGGAAGTGGGTGGACTGCCTGAGCTTAGGAGTTTGAGACCAGCCTAAGCAAGAGCGAGACTCTGTCTCTAAAAAGAGTTGGGCATTATGGCAGATACCTGTAGTTCTAGCTAGTTAGGAGGCGAAAGCAAGAGAATCGCTTGAGCCCAAGAGTTTGAGGTTCCTGTGAGCTATGATGCCACAGCACTCTAGCCTAGGCAACAGAGTAAGACTCTGTCTCCAAAAAAAAAAAGAAAATGAATTTTGCACTGACAGGATAATATATAAAAGTGATACATGACTTAAAAACATATATACTAATTAAGATATCAATGTTTTACATACAGATATTGAAATAGAAATCTTTCATAACTGATTATCAATCTAATATTTATACTATATTTATAGAATGAATTATATTTTAATTATGCATGATTCTAAGTATTAACTCTACTAAAGAAGAGTCATAACTTAGCCAATACCTCTGAAGATATAAATAGAAAATATTCATATTGGCTGGGTGTGGTGGCTTATGCCTATTAATTTTAGCACTCTGGGAGGCCGAGGCGGGTGGATTGCTTAAGCTCAAGAGTTTGGGACCAGGCTGAGCAAGAGTGAGACCCTGTCTCTACCCCCCCCACACACAAAAATAATAATTAGCAAAGTGTTGTGGCAGGAGCCTGTAATCTCAGCTACTAGGGAGGCTGAGGCAAGATGCTTATTTGAGCCCAAGAGTTTCAGGTTGCTGTGAGCTATGATGCCAAGGCACTCTACCCTGTGTAGAGTTCTGTCACAGAAACAAAAATAAAACAAAACAAAAAACCCCAAGTCCCCCCAAAACAACTTTTATTAACAATTCCCATTCACACAATACATATATACACTACAGTAGAACTTCCATAGTCAAAGACCTCCTTAAGTTGACCTAGTTTTCATACACTGGACATGCACCACATTTACATATCAGTCCAGTATATACCTAGTTCCTTATGTTGATCATCTTTGTATATTGAACTGTTTGTTCCAGACCCTTGGGTGGTCAACTTACAGAGGTTCTACTGCATATACAATTCAGATTCTATGTGGTATAGACCACAGAATTTCTTTCAAGGTGGGCCTATTACCAAACTTATTTGGTAAATACTACAAAGTAATAATTTAGGTCTATACAATGAATCTGCTTAGGTGTTTTACCCTACCAATTTTTAAAAGAAAAAAAATGCAGGTACTGTTTATTTTATCCTTCCATTCTAGGGAATGATAGAAAGATAATGGTCATTTCATTTTTAAAACGTAAAATCAGAAATTGACAAACTTATATAATGTGAGAGGAAAGCATGCAAATTTAAAAGGCATTTAAACCATGGAAAGTGAAACACACTCAAAAGAGTAAAGTTTGAGATGACTTCTTGTGTAATCATCGTATTAGAAGAGGATAGATTATTTAAGAAATTCATTTTCTTTTTTTTTAAGAGAGAGTCTCACTTTATTACCATTGGTAGAATGCTGTACAATCACAGCTCACAGCAACCGCCAGTTCTCGGGCTTAGGCGATTCTCTTGCCTCAGCCTCCTGAGTAGCTGGGACTACAGGTGCCCACCACAACACCCGGCTATTTTTTTGCAATTTGGCCGGGGCTGGGTTTAAACCCGCCACCCTCCATATATTGGGCCGGTGCCCTACTCACTGAGCCACAGGCATTGCTCAGGAAATTATTAATCAAGAATCTCACTGTTGAATGTAATGTACTTAACATGTTTTAAATATAAGTAAAATGCTAAGACGCAGAGTTACTGACAATGTTTGGGAAACTGTTAGATTTTAAACTATATGTTGCAGGTGTCTTAATAAGACCTATTTTTTTTTTTTTTTTTGAGACAGAGCCTCAAGTTATCGCCCTCAGTAGAGTGCAGTGGCATCACAGCTCACAGCAACCTCCAACTCCTGGGCTCAAGCGATTCTCCTGCCTACGCCTCCCAAGTAGCTGGGACTACAGGTGCCTGCCACAATGTCTGGCTTTTTTTGGTTCCAGCTGTCATTGTTGTTTGGCGGACCCAGGCTGGATTCAAACCTGCAAGATTGGGTGTATGTGGCTGGCGCCTTAGCCACTTGAGCCACAGGCGCAGAGCCAATAAGACCTATTTTTTATGAGAATGTCCTAAAAAAGGCCTGTGTATACGTAATAAAGAAATCTTGAAATACATATTTATAAAACAAAAGGATTCCTATAATCTATAAAAGACTTATTATAACCATTGACAGTGTGATAGTAATTTCTTCCTTTAAAATAACCCCACAGATGCCATATTGTTAGGTTTCTCACAAAAGGTCAATAGTGACTCGAAAAACTTAAAATAATTTAACTCTATGCAATAAAATCATTTACAAGAATCACTAAATTACTTGGAGTACAGCCACTAATTTTTTCCTAGAAACAAGAGTTAGATTTATAGTATCTTAATATTTGGTAACTGATAAACCAATAGCAAGTAAATTTATAGTTATCATAGGAAACTGATTGAGAATAAGCACGTTATATGTAGATAGTTGTGGTTCAAAGTAAAAAAATGATACTTGTACAAAAGGACAACTGATATGTAGTACTGTTGGGTATTTGTTAAATTAAAGTAACTAGTTTTATTGAGTCTATATTTCATTTCTTTGTAAGGGCTTTTTCTATTGAAAATCCAAGGAGTGGTCTTAAATCTAGATTTGGAAGAAAAGAATTTCCTTATTCATATACAGTAGTAAGACAAAAACTGCCAAAAGTGTACTTTCAATTATATCATAATACAAACATCACTCTTAAGTAACAGTTTTGTCCTCTTTTCATTTACCGTCCTTTGAAAAATCAAATTTGTTTTTTAACTTGTTTATCCATAATGGAGACTTCTGATTCAGTTGGAACAAAGGAAAACCAAAGGAATCTTCGAAAGTACGAGAAATGAAATTATTGATGTTAGGTTTTACCTCAGCTGGCTTGCCAACACCCACTATAATCAATTTGCCATCTTCTAAACCTACAAGAATATGGCTGTAATCTTTGGTTACAGAAACACAGTGGATAGGCAATCTCATGGCTAATGGGCTGATGCTGAGATTCAAACTAGAAGAGAAAAAAAAAATACAGACATAATTGCATGGATATGTAATAGATTCACAGAATTATACCTGGATAAAAAAGATCAGATAGTTTTGCATTCTAGTCTTACAAATGTGGGAACTTAGGTTCAGAAAGTCTAAGAGACTCACACAAGGGCTCACATTTACAGCATTATAAAAAATACTTAATACATCTTTTCTCTATTAATTTTTTTTTTTTTGAGACAAAGCCTTAAGCCGTCACCCCGGATAGAGTGCTGTGGCATCATAGCTCACAGCAACCTCTAATTCCTGGGCTCAAGCGAGTCTCTTGCCTCTGCCTCCCACGTAGCTGGGACTACAGGCGCCCGCCACAACGCCTGGCCATTTTCTTTGGTTGCAGCCGGCACTGTTGTTGGCAGGCCTGGGCTGGATTCGAACCCGCCAGCTCAGGTGTACGTGGCTGGCGCCTTAGCCCGTTGAGCCACAGGCACTGAGCCATCTTTTCTCTATTTTTAATATCTAATTTTCTTCTAACCATATATAAACAAAATATTAATAAAGCAACCATCAACCACATATATAAAAATTATTTTGGGGGTGGCACCTGTGACTCAGTGAGTAGGGCACCAGCCCCATATGCCAAAGTTCGCGGGTTCAAACCCAGCCTCGACTGAACTGCAAAACAAAAAAATAGCCGGGCGTTGTGGCGGGCGCCTGTAGTCTCAGCTACTCGGGAGGCTGAGGCAAGAGTTGTGGCGGACGCTTGCAGTCCTGACTACTCAGAAGGCTGAAACAGGAGGATTGCTTGAGCCCAGGAGTTTGAGGGTGCTGTAAGCTAGACTGAAGCCATGGCATCTAACCTGGGCAACACAGTGAGACTATCTGGAAAAAAAAAAATTTCCTCTCTCTTTAGAGACCCTTTCTCTCTTTCTCCTATTTTTCAATCCACTCTATTGTTATATATTTTCACCTCACATTATTTACATTCATTATTTATGTGAAGCAAATAGCCTGTATATCCCCTTTATGGAGAGATGCTGGTAAGATCACAACAAATGTGAAAGACAAAATAAGAAAAAAAAAAAAACAGTTTAGGCAGTATTCCATGTGGACACTAACTACCTTCTTCTACTTAATGTCCTTCCTAAAACAGTTGGAAATAAAGCTCTTGCACCAGTCACCATTCTCTGGGCTTCAGATTATCAATGGGTATTTGTTCTAGCCTTGTCCTGACTATATCCCTTCTTTTTTTTTTTTTTTTTTGAGACAGTCTCACTCTACCCTTGGTAGTGTGATGTGGCGTCATAACTCACAGCAACCTCCAACTCTTGGGCTCAAGTGATCCTCTTGCCTCACCCTCTCAAGTAGCTGGGACTACAGGTACCCACCACATGCCTGGCTATTTTTTAAAGATGGGGTCTTTCTCTTGCTCAGGCTGGTCTCCAACTCCTGAGCTCAAGGAATCTACCTGCCTTGGTCTCCCAGAGTGCTAGGATTACAGGCGTTAGCCATCACTCCCAGCCCCATTAATTTTTCTAATTTGATATTCTCCTAACAGTACCTTGATAGGACTAGAATACTCAATGCTCTATTACTGGACAAAGAATGACAAAAATAAGGAAAACACAAAATAAGGAGGAAGGCTGGGTGCAATGGTTTATGCCTGTGATACCAGTGTTTTGGGAGGCTGAGGCAGGAGGTTGGCTATAGACCAGGAGTTCAAGACTAGACTAAGTGAGACCCCATTACTACAAAAAATATAAAAATTAGCCAGGTGTGGTAGTGGACTTAGCTACTGAGGAGGCTGAGGCAGAAGGATCACTCCAGCCCAAGAGTTTGAGGTTATAGTAAGCTATGATCCGTTCTGGGTGCTAGTATCAAACTCTGTCTCTAAAACAAAAACAAAAAAGTTCTATGGGGAACTCAAGATAGTTTGAAGAGTATAAATAACTCATAATAAATGTATTTTGAGCACACATGGAATAACAGTGCCTTATGTAATTAAGGTTCATGTATTTATGTACACATGAAAAACACCAAACTCATTCCTCTCTTTCACCTGATTAAACAACAAAAGATTCCCCTACTGAACGGCGCCTCTGGCTTAGTGACTAGGGCACTGGCCTCATATACCAAAGGTGGCAGGTTCGAACCCGGCCCCAGCCAAATTGCAACAACAACAAAAAAAGCCTGGTGTTGTGGTGGGCACCTGTAGTCCCAGCTACTAAGGAGGCTGAGGCAAGAGAATCGCCTAATCCCAAGAGCTGGAGGTTGTTGTGAGCTGTGATGCCACAGCACTCTATCAAGGGCAACAAAGTGAGTCTCTGTCTCTTAAAAAAAAAAAAAAAGAGGGTGCTGCTTGTGGCTCAAAGAAATAGGGCGCCCCATATACCAGAGGTGGCTGGTTCAAACCTGACCCCAGCCAAAAAAAAAAAAAAAAAAAAAAATTCCCCTACCAATTTTATATACCCATATACATATGCATATACATAGAAAAATATGTTAACCCTAAAAAATTTTATTTCTTTATTTTTCAGACAGTCTCACTATGTCACCCTCAGTAGAATGCCGTAACATCATAGCTCACAACAACCTCAAACTCTTGGGATTAAGCGATGCTCTTGCCTCAGCCTCCCAAGTAACAGGGACTAAAGGTGCCCGCCACAAACACCCAGCTATTTTTTGGTTGCAGTTGTCATTGTTGTTTAGCAGGCCTGGGCCGGGCATGCACCCACCAGCTTCGTTGTATGTGGCTGGCACCCTACTCATTGAGCTACAGGTGCCAAGCCCCTAAGAAAATTTTAGTTTGTTTTGTTATAATTTAAAAACTTGTTTTTTTAAAAATTCTAGCCATCATTTGGACAAAATTCAAACTTCAACTTTCATAGCTTGGCACTATAAAATTTTTTTTTGCAGGCTCGGCACCTGTGGCTCAACGGGTTAAGGCGCCAGCCACGTACACCTGAGCTGGCGGGTTCGAATCCAGCCCAGGCCCGCCAAACAAAAAAAAATGGCCTGCAACCAAAAAATGGCCAGGCCGTGTGGTGGGCACCTGTAGTTCCAAGTACTTGGGAGGTGGAGGCAAGAGACTCGCTTGACCCCAGGAATTGGAGGTTGCTGTGAGCTGTGATGTGACAGCACTCTATCCAGGGTGACAGCTTAAGGCTCTGTCTCGAAAAAAAAAAAATAATAATAAATAAATAAAATAAATTTTTTTTTCTGGCTCTACATATTTAATAATTGTTTTAATTGTGGTTTTATATACATATAAAGTGTAAAATTTTCTACATATTTTTCTTTTCTTTTTTAAAAAAAAGGCAGATTGTTCATCAGTTTCTTCTACGTATTTTTAAATATATATATATATATATATATTTTTTATTTACTAATCTGGAATGACTTTAATTCCCCCATTTTTTATAGCTGCTAAAAGAATTTTTTTTTGTTTTTTGTTGAGACAAGAGTCTCACTATGTCACCCCGTGTAGAGTGCCAGAGCATCACAGCTCACAGCAACCTCAAATTCTTAGGCTTAAGCAATTCTCTTGCCTCAGCCTTCCAAGTAGCTAGGACTACAAGTGCCTGCCACAATGCCCGGCTATTTTTTGGTTCTAGCTGTCATTGTTTTGGCAGGTTGAATTTGAACCTGCCCACTCTGGTATATATGGCTGGCGCTCTAGCCACTGAGCTACAGGCGCTGGGCCAAAAGAAGAATTTTTTATAATAAGTGACACAACAAAGACCATAAATCTTAGATTTTTTTTTTTTTTTTGAGACAGAGCCTCAAGCTGTCATCTTAGAGAGAGTGCCATGGCATCACAGCTCACAGCAACCTCCAATTCCTGGGCTCAAGTGAGTCTCCTGCCTCTGCCTCCCAAGTAGCTGGGACTACAGGCGCGTGCCACAATGCCCAGCCATTTTTTGTTTGCAGCCCTCATTGTTGTTTGGCGGGCCTGGGCTGGATTCAAACCCTCCAGCTCAGGTGTACGTGGCTGGCGCCTCAGCCCGTTGAGCCACAGGTGCCAAGCCTTAGATTCTTTATTTCCACTCTAGACTAGAAGTACTGCCATTTTTAAATTTTTATTTTATTTTATTTTTGAGACAGAGTCTCATTTGTTGCCTTCCGTAGAGTGCCATGGCATCACAGCTCACAGCTGTCAACTCTTGGGCTTAAGTGATTCTCTTCCCTCAGCCTCCGAAGTAGTTGGGACTACAAGCACCTGCCACAACACCAGCTACTTTTTAGAGAGGAGGTCTTGCTCTTGCTCAGGCTAGTCTCAAACCTGTGAACTGAGGCAATCTACCCACTTCAGCCTCCCAAGTATTGGGATTACGTGTGAACCCTCAAGCTTGGCTCACTGCCATCTTTTTAAAAGTGATACAACAATAACTTGTATTATTTACCTGTAGAGATCTCTTATAGACAAGAATCCTTGTAAGCTGCCTGTGACAATGTGTTCTCCAACTATACATATATCTGATACTTGTTCCTTTAGGACTTGAGATCCTAGATACTTGCCATTTATAGAAAACAGATGTAATGCATTCTTATCCTGCAAGGAATTGATGATGAAAATTTAACAATCTCAAATAAAAACAGAGTTTTCATATTGTCAGTTAAAACTCTGACTATAACAAAATTATAATTTGGTTTAAAGTTTTGGGATAAAAATATGATTGCATTTAAAGACAAAGTGCATAGACAATGTTAAAGTGATTTGAAATCAGAGTGACAAGTAAATAACAATTAAACAAGAAATCTCAGTTGAAGGACCAAGATGGCAGCCAAGTAACAGCTTCTTTGCAACTAGGTGTGGTGAGACTGGGGAAGAGAAGACTCCAGGCATCTCTGGCTTGTGGACTCTGCATGGAAACATCTTTTTGGGGACACAGGAAGTTAGCAAAAGACTTCTGGAACCCAGGAGGAGGAAAAAAGTAGTGGAGAGCTGGTAAGTGTTTGTATTAATTCAGTCTGAGGCCGTGGCTGCCACAACTGTAATTACAACAGCAATGCCTTCCCTGTTTTACGTTTTTCTGAACTTGGGCACTTGGTTGAACTACCTTGGGAGAACTTGGGTGAGAGTGCAGATGACTTTAAACATTGTCTAGGGCCCTGGACTGAGCCACTGAATCAGAACAGAGCTAATATTGTTCAGCTGTAGGCCATGAGCAGCCATTGTGGGAGAATTGCCCCTGCACGCTCTGCCCTCAGGGTTGGGTGACCTTGGGCGAGTGATCTAGTGACTGAAGAGCCAATGGCTGGGACTGAGATGCTGGGGAAGAGTGGAGAATTCAGTGTTTGGCAGTAGCAGGGCTGCCTTGGAGCCTCAGCCCTCAGAGGCATATAATGAGACCAGTTTTGGCAACGGATAAACAGGCAGCCACTTGAAGAGATCCCAGTGATAAGTGCTTTCCTGGGAAAGCTTCTGCTTAGCCAAGGTTAATGGTTTAAAGTGTTTTTTAAGCAGGCTGAGGAGACATTTAAGCTCTCAATCCTGTGGGGTTTGAGAAATCAGCAGAGGTCTCGCTCTCATACATCTCATACCCCAGAAAATTACCTGTGGCCCAGACAATATTTAGCAAGATATATATACTGCTTTGAGTTTTTTTTTTTTTAATTTCAACATTTTCCCTCTAGATTTTTCTTTTTTCTTCTCTTTGTTTTTTTTTTGCAGTTTTTGGCCAGGGCTGGGTTTGAACCCTCCACCTCCAGTATATGGGGCCAGCGCCCCACTCCTTTGAGCCATTGCTTTTTCTTTTTTTTCTTTTCTTTCTTCATTTCCTCTAGTTTGAATACAATTTTCCATTGTTGCCTTCTTTAATACTAAGAACTTCATTTTTGCTAGTTTCTACCCCTATTATGTGGATTCCCCCCCCCCCCAATTTTATCCCATAAGGTTTTCTGTTTGTTTTTATTGGTTTGATTTATAGTGTCTTACCTCTCTATTTGGTGGAGGTGGGGTACTGTGTCTTAACAGGATGGCAAAGAGGATACCAACCCCAAGCTAATCACCCAACCCAGCACCCCCAGAGGTTGGAGGGTTTCTAAGGTTTGGTCAAAGTATACCACTGAATACCTTTATTATTACTGTCTCTCTCTTTCTGTGCCTCTCTTCTTTTTGTTAATATTCCCTTTTACTCACCCCCTCTCCTTTCTCTTTTTTTCTTTCTTTCTTTTTCTTTTTTTTTTACTTCTTTTTCCCTTCTTGCTCTTCAATCTTTTCATCCTTTTGGTCCTGTACCAAAAGGACTCATAGGAACCTTAGGCTAGAGGCACAGTAACTTAAAGAGCAAGAGGAAGTGAAGGTAAAATGAGGAAATAGATAAAAGAAAACACTCATTAGGAAGAATCAACAGAAAAATCCTGGCAAAATGAAAGCCAGTCCAGAGAAACCCCCCCTCCCCCACCAAGGGCCCGTGAGGTAGCTACTGCAGAGGATTCCACTTATAAAGAAATGTTACAAATGACAGAAGGGGCATTTAGAATACAGATGATGAAAACAATGAAAGAAACTGCTGATAAAATGGAAAATATTCAAAAGGAAATCCAAAAACAGAATCAAATAAGAAATGAACGATATGAAGAATATAGAAAGGATGTAGCAGAGCTGAAGGAACTGAAGCAGTCAATTAGGGAACTTAAAGATGCAACAGAAAGTATCAACAACACATTAGACCATGCAGAAGAAAAAATCTCAGAGGTAGAGGACAAAGCTCTTGGAATAACTCAGATAGTTAAAGAGGCAGAAAAGAAGAGAGAGAAAGCAGAACATTCACTGACAGAAATATGGGACTTTATGAAGCGTTCAAACATATGAGTTATAGGTATCCCAGAAGAGGAAGAAGGCCCCAGGGGAATGGAAGCCATACTAGAGAATACGATAAATGAAAATTTCCCAAATATCACCAAAGATTCTGACACACTACTTTCAGAGGGATATCAGACCCCAGGTTGCTTCAACTCTAACAGAGCGTCTCCAGGACACACTGTGATGAACCTGTCCAAAGTCAAAACAAAAGAAAAGATTCTTCAAGATGCCAGGAGTAAGCTTTGCTAGTTGACCTACAAGGGCAAATCCATTAGAGTGCCTGCAGACTTCTCTAATGAAACTTTTCAAGTAAAAAGACACTGGTCATCTACCTTTAATCTACTTACATAGAACAATTTCTAACCCAGAATTCTATATCCTGCTAAGCTAAGCTTTAAAATTGACAGAAAAATCCAATCATTTACTGATATGCAAACATTGAGGAAACTCACCACAACAAGACCAGCTCTACAGGAAATACTTCAACCTGTTTTACATACTGACCATCACAAGGGATCAACAGCAATGTAAGAACTCAGAAATTAAAGGACAGAACCTGACTTCCACAATGATGAAAAACATAAAACTAAGCAACGGACTCTCACAAAATAAGATGAAAGGAACACTACCACACTTATCAATTATCTCAATAAATGTTAATGGATTGCCACTGAAGAGGCATAGATTGGCTGATTGGATTAAAAACACAAGCCATCCATCGGGTATCTGCAGGAAACACACTTAGCTTCAAAAGACAAATTAAAACTCCAAGTTAAGGGTTGGAAGACAATTTTCCAGGCAAACAGAATTCAGAAGAAAAGAGGTGTTGCAATCTTATTTTCAGATACATGTGGATTTAAAGCAACTAAAGTAAAAAAAGACAAAGATGGTCACTTCATATTGGTCAAGGGAAAAATACAACAAGATGATATTTCAATTCTAAATATTTATGCACCCAACTTAAATGCTCTCAGATTCTTGAAATAGACCTTACTCAGTCTGAGCAATATGACATCCTGTACACCATAATAACAGGGGACTTTAACACTCTTCTTACAGAGCTGTACAGATCCTCAAAACAGAAATTAAAGATACAAGGGACTTAAATGAGACCCTAGAACAACTGTGCTTGATAGATGCATATAGAACAATCCATCCCACAGATAAAGAATATACATTCTTCTTATCACTCCATGAAACATTCTCCAAATTGATCATACTAGGACACAAAACAAACCTCAACAGAATCAAAAGCTTTGAATTTTTACCTTGCATTTTCTCAGACCACCAGGCACTAAAGGTGGAACTCAACTCTAACAAAAATGTTCAACCCCACACAAAGGCATGGAAATTAAATAACCTTCTGTTGAATGACAGTTGGGTACAGGAAGAAATGAAAGAGGAAATCATTAACTTCCTTGGGCATAACAACAATCTAGACACAAGCTACCAAAACCTGTGGAATACTGCAAAAGCAGTTCTAAGAAAAAAATTTATCGCTTTAGATGCCTACATTCGAAAAACAGAAAGAGAGTGCATCAACAAATTCACAAGCCATCTGATGGAACTGGAAAAAAAGAAAAGTCTAAATGCAACAAAAGAAAAGAAATATCCAAAATTAAATCAGAGATCAATGAAATTGAAAACAAAAAGAATCATTCAGAACATTAATGAGCTGGAACATATTCTTCTTAGCAAAGTAACTCAAGAATGGAAGAAAAAGTATCCAATGTACTCAGGCCTACTATGAAACTAATTTATAAATTTCATATGAAAGCTATAACCCAATTATAGCCCAAGAAAATGGGGAAAAGGGAAAGGGAGGGGCGGGGAAGGGAAAGGATGCATAGAAGGAGGGTAATTGGTGGGACAACACCTACGGGGCATCTTACAAGGGTACATGAGAACTTTACTTAGAATATAAATGTCTTAACACAATAACTAAGAAAATGCCATGAAGGCTATGTTAACCAGTTTGATGAAAATATTTCAGATTGTATATGAAACCATCACATTGTACCTCATGACTGCACTAATATACACAGCTATGATTTAATAAAAAAAAAAAAAGTGGAAAAAAATTTATGAAACAAGGAATTGGTTTTTTGAAGAAATAAATAAGAGCTTTGGCCAGATTAATTAGAAATAGAAAAGTAAAATCTCTAGTAACCTCAATCAGAAATGATAAAGGAGAAATAACAACTGATGCCACAGAGATACAAGAGATCATCTCTGAATAATACCAGAAACTCTATGCCCAGAAATTTGACAATGTAAAGGAAATGGATCAATATTTGGAATCACACCCTCTCCCTAGACTTAGCCAGGAAGAAATAGAGCTCCTGAACTGACCAATTTCAAGCACTGAGAAAAGGAAACAATAAAAACTCTTCCAACCAAAAAATGCCCTGGTTCAGATGGCTTCATACCAGAATTCTAACAAAACTTCAAAGAAGAGCTTATTCCCATACTGCAGAAATCATTCCCCAAAACTGAGGAGGAATGACTCTTCCCCAACACATTCTACAAAACAAACATCACCCTGATACCAAAACCGGGAAAAGATCCAACTAAAAAGGAGAATCATTTTCACTAATGAATATAGAAGCAAAAATTCTCAACAAAATCCTAGCCAATAGATTACAGCTTATCATCAAAAAGTCATAAATCATGATCAAGTAGGTTTCATCCCAGGGATGCAGGCTGGTTTAACATATCCAAGTCCAGAACTGAAATTCACTGTATCGACAGAAGCAGAAACAAAAAACATATGATCCTCTCAATAGATGCAGAAAAGCATTCAATGAAATCTAGCATCCTTTTCTAATTAGAACACTGAAGAGTATAGGCATACGTGACACATTTCTTAAACTGACTGAAGCTATCTGTGACAAACCCACAGCTAATATTTTACCGAAAAGAGTAAAACTGAGGCTCGGCGCCTGTGGCTCAACGGGTTAAGGTGTCAGCCACGTACACCTGAGCTGGTGGGTTCGAGTCTAGTCTGGGCCCGCCAAACAACAATGATAGCTGCAACCAAAAAATGGCTGGGCGTTGTGGCGGGTGCCTGTAGTCGCAGCTACTTGGGAAGCGGAGGCAGGAGACTCACTTGAGCCCAGGAATTGGAGGTTGCTGTGAGCTGTGATGTCACAACACTCTGTCCAGGGTGACAGCTTGAGGCTCTGTCTCAAAAAAAAAAAAAAAAAAAGAGTAAAACTGAAAGCTTTTCCACTAAGAATTGGAACCAGACAAGGTTGTCCTCTGTCACCATAACTATTCAACATAATGCTAGAAGTTTTAGCCAATACAATTAGGCAAGCCAAGGAAATGAAGGGCATCCAAATGGGAGCAGAGGAGGTCAAACACTCCTTTGCTGACGATAGGATCTTATACTTAGAGAACCCCAAAGACTCAACCACAGGACTCCTGGAAGTCAAAAAATGCAGTAGTGTCTCAGGATATAAAATCAATGTCTACAAGTCAGTAGCCTTTGTATACACCAATAACAGCCAAGAGGAGAGGCTAATTAAGGACACAACTCCCTTCACCATGGCTTCAAAGAAAATGAAATACCTAGAAATATACCTCACAAAAGAGGTGAAGGACCTCTAAAAAGAAAATTATGAAACCCTAATAAAGGAAATAGCAGAGGACATTAACAAATGGAAGAACATACCATGCTCATGGCTGGGAAGAATCAACATTGTTAAAAATGGTGTCTATACTTCCCAAAGCAATCTACTGATTCAATGCCACCCCTATTAAAATACCAACATCATACTTTCAAGACTTGGAGAAAATAATTCTTTTTTTTGTATAGAACCAGAAAAAACCCTATATAGCTAAGGCAATTCTTAGTAATAAAAACAAAGCTGGGGCATCAGCATATGAGATTTTGGGCTGTACTACAAGGCCATAGTGGTTAAGATAGCATGGTAATGGCACAAAAATAGAGACATAGACATTTGGAATCGAATAGAAAATCAGGAAATGAAACTAACATCTTACAACCACCTAATTTTCGATAAACCAAACAAGAACATACACTGGGGGATAGACTCCCTATTCAATAAATGGTGCTCGGAGAACTGGATATCCACGGTGTAAAAGACTAAAAGTGGACCCATACCTTTCTCCATTCACAAAAATTGATTCAAGAAGGATAAAGGACTTACATTTAAGGCATGAAAAGATAAAAATCCTCAAAGAAAGCATAGGAAAAGGCGGTGTGCCTGTAGCTCAGTGTGTAGGGTGCTGGTCACATACACTGAGGTTGGTGGGTTTGAGCCTCGCCTGGGCCTGCTAAACAACTATAACTGCAACAACAACAAATAGCCAGGCATTGTGGCAAGTGCTTGTGGGTCCCAGCTACGTGGGAGGCTGAAGGAAGAGAACTGCTTGAGCCTAAGAGTTTCAGGTTGCTGTGAGCTGTGATGCTAAAGCACTCTACACAGGGTGATAGCTTGAGACTCTGTCTCAAAAAAAAAAAAAAAAAAGCATAGGAAAAACATTGGACAATATTGGCCTGGGGAAAGACTTTATGAAGACCACTTCTATGGCAATTGCCACAACAACAAAAATAAAGAAATAGGCTTTAATTAAACTGAAAAGCTTCTGTACAGCTCAGGAGACAACAACCAAAGCAAATAGACAACCTACACAATGGGAAAGGATATTTGCATAACTTGAATCAGACAAAAGTTGATAACTAGGATCTATAGAGAACTCAAATTAATCCATATGAAAAAAAGCCAACAATTCCATATATCAGTGGGCAAAAGGATGAACAGAAACTTCTCTAAAGAAGACAGATGAATGGCTCGCAAACATGAAAAAATGCTCATTGTCCCTAACTATTAGAGAAATACAAATAAACCACCCTGAGATATCATCTAACCCCAGCGAGAATGGCCACATCACAAAATCTCAAAACTACAGATGCTGGTGTGGATGTGGAGAGAAAGGAACACTTTTACACTGCTGGTGAGACTGAAAACTAATACAATCTTTTTGGAAGGAAGTAGGGAGAATCCTCAAAGAACTCAAGCTAGACCTCCCATTTGATCTTGCAATCGCATTACTGGGCATCTACCTAGAAGGAAAAAAATCCTTTTATCATAAGGACACTTGCAACAGACTGTTTATCGCAGCTCAATTTACAATTGCCAAAATATGGAACAGCCCAAATGCCCACCAACCCAGGAATGGATTAAGAAGCTGTCATATATGTATACCATTCAGCCATTCAAAAAGATGGAGACTTTTCATCCTTTGTATTAACTTGGATAGAAGTGGAACACATTATTCTTAGCAAAACATCACAAGAATGGAGAAGCATGAATCCTATGTTGTGAATTTTGATATGAGGATAATTAATGTTATTATTGATAATGACATCATTAATGACTATGAGGCCATAAGGGTGGGCTCTGACCCAACGTGACTGCTGCTATTTTGAGGAAAGGAGACTAGGACACAGACACACACAGAGGTGAAAAAAAAAAAGAAAAAGAAAGAAATCTCACTTCCTCCAGAAAACACTGAAAATTTTAACCAGTTGAAACAAAGCCCATATTCTTAAAACAAATGAAAAGATTCCCTTAATATTTAAAAAGCTTTATCACTGAAAGGAAATGAACATATAAAATTCAGGGCTTGTTTATTTATATCCTGCCTATGCATAAAGAATTTCAGTCTGCTATAATTTCTAGTTAAGCTTATGAAACCCTATGCAATCAGAAATTATTTTGAAATCATATACCAAATGGAAATCCTTAAAAAAAAAAATAGTAATGTGAAGATAAGATTGGGATAGAAGTCCATCTAAATGTCAGAAATAAACAAGTGAATGAAAACATCCTCTTTAAAATAAATGCAAAATACTTTATAGAGACGTATGATGTGGGAAGGGAAAGACAAACTATTGGTAGTCTATCCCTACTGCATAAACATACCTTCAGAGTAGTCTTTTCTTCGGTGCTGGAGTAGATGACAATATGTCCTTCCCAAGATATGGCCAAATTTGGAATGACCAGCAATAGAGAACTCTCACAAGGTGGTCTTAAGGTCCTCATATACTGACCTTTCTGAATGGTATGTATGATCACAGTTCCATCCTACATACAAGAAACATTAGACAATGAAAAAGACAAAGGAGTAGATCATCAAAAAGTAAAGTTGGCCAAATAAAGATATGTGGGAAAGGAACCATCAAGGACACATGCACCATTAGAAAAATTCTAATGTCATAACTTCATCACTGAGAAAGTACTAGACTGGGGTCACTTTCTGTTTCTTAGCTCTTTATTTTTTTTTTTGGAGGGGGGCCTGAGACAGGGTCTCACCATGTTGCCTGGGCTATAGTGCAGTGGTATCATCATAGCCCACTGCAACCTCCAGCTCCTGGGTTCAAGCAATCCTCCTGCCTCAGCCTCCTGAGTAACAAGAACTACAGGTATGTGCCACTATACCTGGCTAATTTTTGTAATTTTTTGAGAGATGGGGTGTTGCTATGTTGCTCAGGCTGGTCTGAAATTTGTGGCCTCAAGTAATTTTCCCATCTTGGCCTCCCAAAATGCAAGGATTTTAGGTGTGAGCCACCACACCCAGACTTCAGTTTCAAATAGTATTTTAGTTCCCAGAAGGTCCTCTTCCCTTAACTAACAAAGCCAATAAAATCCTAAGATAGAATCCCACAAGTCCTTTCTTTCTGTATTACTTCACTTTTGCAAAGTCCTACACAAACATGGGATGAAATTTCTACACTTTTACCAATTCCCCTCAAGAAAATTAGATATAAATATTGCTATTAAATTTGTAGAAAAATTAGTAATTCTTAAAAGTTAAATCTTACCCTTGATCCCGACACTGCCATGTCTAGCTCAGTGCTGATACCGACACTCAATACCTCATCAGTGTGTCCATAAAGAATCTGAAAAGGTTTAGAGCCTAACCCCACAGGAACACCTCCCTAATGGTAAAACAAAAACAAAATGGTCAAAGTACTTTCTTGCCACCTATTTTTTATGACAAGGTTTATACTGTATTTAAATTTTCTAATCACAAAGTAACATTTCAACTAGTTATTACCACTGAGTTTGTTTTATACTTGTACTAACTCATATTTTTCTCCTTGGATTCCCAAGTTATTCTTTTCTTTTCTTTTCTTTTTTTTTTTGAGAGACAGAGTCTCACTTTATCGCCCTCAGTGGAGTGCCCTGGTATCACACAGCTCACAGCAACCCCCAGCTCCTGAGCTTAGGTGATTCTCTTGCCTCAGCCTCCCAAGTAGCTGGGACTACAGGCGCTCATAACAACGCTCGGCTATTTTTTGTTGTTGTTGCAGTTCGGCCGGGGCTGGGTTTGAACCTGCCACCCTTGGTATATGGAGCCTGTACCCTACTCACTGAGCCACAGGTGCCGCCCCTCCCAAGTTATTTTTAAAAACTTAATCTGAATGTTCTAAATGTTGATTATCTTGGATTACGTGTTGCTCTTTTAATCTACAGATTTATTTTTCCTTAATGTTAAAGAAACTTTTTGTATTGTATCTTTGAATGATCTTTGTTCCATTTATTGAAATCTTCACTTCAGGGACAATTATCTTTATGCAGATTTGTCTTTGATTTCTATAGCTATTATTCTCTAATTGCACTAAAGTGAACTTTTCACCTGTATTTACTTTGATTACCTTATCTTTTTTCAAGCCATTAATTTGGTTTGCAGCCATATCAAATCTGTTTCTTGTTTCAGGGCAGTGTCTGTGGCTAGTGAGTAGGGCGCCAGGCCCATATATCAAGGGTGGCGGACGCCTGTAGTCCCAGCTACGCAGGAGGTTGAGGCAAGAGAATGGCGGAAGCCCAAGAATTGGTGGTTGCTGTGAGCTGTGATGCCACAGCACTCTACCGAGGGTGACAAAGTAAGACTCTGTCTCTAAAACAAACACACAAAAAACTGTTTTTTGTTTCAGTTTTGTGAGTTTTTTTTTTTTTTTTTGAGACAGAGCCTCAAGCTGTCACCCTGGATAGAGTGCTGTGGCATCACAGCTCACAGCAACCTCTAATTCCTGGGCTCAAGCAAGTCTCTTGCCTCTGCCTCCCAAGTAGCTGGGAGTACAGGCGCCCGCCACAATGCCCGGCCATTTTTTGGTTGCAGCCGTCATTGTTGTTTGGTGGGCCTGGGCTGGATTTGAACCCACCAGCTCAGGTGTATGTGGCTGGCGCCTTAGCCCGTTGAGCCACAGGCACCGAGCCTGTGAGTTTTTTTTGGTTTTGTTATTTTTTCTGCTTTTTGAAACAGAGTCTCACTCCACTGCCTGGGCTGGAGTGCCATGGCTTCAACCTCGCTCACAGCAACCTCAAACTCCTGGGCTCAAGCGATCCTCCTGCCTCAGCCTCCCAAGTAGCTGGGTCTGCCTGGCTATAATTTTTCTATTTTAATTTACATATTTATTTAGTTTCTGAGACAGAGTCTCACTTTGCCACCCATGGTAGATTGCCATGGGGTCATAGCTCACAGCAACCTCAAACTGTTAGGCTCAAGCAATTCTCTTGCCTCAGCCTCCCAAGTAGGTGGGACTACAGAACGCCTGCCGCAACGTCCACCTACTTTTACAGATGGGGTCTCACTCTTGCTCAGGCTGGTCTCGAAATCCTGAGCTCCGGCAGTCCACCCTGCTTTGGCCTCCCAAAGTGCTAGGATTACAGTTATGAGTCACCACACTCAGCCTAATTTTCCTATTTTTAGTAGAGCTGGAGACTCTATCTTGTTCAGGTTGGTCTGAAACTCCTGGGACTCAAGGGATTCTCCCATCTTAGCCTCTCAGAGTGCTAGGATTACAGGCCTGACAACCCCACCTGGTTTGTTTTGTGTTTATTTATATTTGTAATAGTATTAATTTTGATCCCACTTTGAGTCTTCTGCATCCTCCATTTTCATTTTATTATGCTATTTTATCATTTTGTCTTTGAACTCTTATTTTAATTGAATTGCTGTGTTTTTCTTTCTTTCTTTCTTTGTTTTTTTTTTGAGACAGAGCCTCAAGCTGTTGCCCTGGGTGGAGTGCTGTGGCTTCACAGCTCACAGCAACCTCCAACTCCTGGGCTCAAGTGAGTCTCCTGCCTCTGCTTCCCAAGTAGCTGGGACCACAGGTGCCCGCCACAACGCCCGGCTACTTTTTGGTTGCAGCTGTCATTGTTGTTTGGCAGGCCTAGGTTGGATTCAAACGTGCCAGCTCAGGTGTATGTGGCTAGTGCCTTAGCCACTTGAGCCACGCTGTGTTTTTCTAATAGCACAATTATATTGCAAAAAAATCAGTCTTTCAGTTATCTTTCAGAAGAAAGATTCTTTCTTCATATCTTTAGTGTGCTTTGTTTGTATATTACTTTATATGCTATGAAGTGTTTGAATAATTGCCATGTTTTTTAATCCATTATTATTCTAGGCAACTCTGCCCAGATGTTCCATCTGTTCTGTAAAGGGTGCGTGAATTCCTTTTGATATTCTACTACCTAGGATACATTTTTCCTCTCCTTTCAGTGTCAGTATGAGTGCTTAGTACATTTTATTTTGTTTTATTTAGACACAGGGTCACATTATGTTGTTCGCAGTGGCCATAAACCCTTGGGCTCACTCAAGTAATCCTCCTGCCTTAGCTTTTCAAGTAGCTGAACCACAGGTGTGTGTCAGCACATCTGGCCTTAGTACACTTTTAAAAATGTAATTTTTTACCTTTTTTTTTTTTTTTTTTGAGACAGAGTCTTACTATGTCGCCCTTGGTAGAGTGCCAGAGTATCACAGCTCACAGCAAACCTCAAACTCTTGGACTTAAGCCATTCTCTTGCCTCAGCCTCCCAAGTAGCTGGGACTACAGGCGTCAGCCACAATGTCCGGCTAATTTTTTTGTTGTTGTTACAGTTGTCATTGTTCTTTAGCTGACCTGGGCCAGTTTTGAACCGACCAGCCTCAGTGTATGTGGCTGGCGCCATAACCACTGTGCTAAGGGCGCTCAGCCTAAAAATGTAATTGTTACAAGAAATCTTCATATAAAAACATACATACATACTCTTCATATAAAAAAGTATAAATAGAAGAGAAATTTATGTGGTGGGCGCCTGTAGTACCAGCTACTTGGGAAGCTGAGGCCAGAGAATTGCTTAAGCCCAAGAGTTTGAGGTTGCTGTGAGCTGTGACGCCACCGCAATCTACAGATGGTGACATAGTGAGACTCTGTCTCAAAAAACAAAAAAATTTATTAAAGGTTATTTAAAAAGATCTGAAACAAACATGAAAGGACATTTCCTATTTCTGCACATAAATAATGATAAAAAGTTATCACAATATGGTAGCGCCTGTGGCTCAAAGGGGTAGTGCGCCAGCCCCATATGCTGGAGGTGGTGGGTTCTAACCCAGCCCTGGCCAAAAAAAAAAAAAAAAAAAAAAAGTTATCACAATATATAAACTCAATATAATTTCAAAAAGACTAAAATGGATTTTTAAGGAGAATACAGTTAAACCATTTTCAAAATTCACATGGAAGAACATCTATGTAAGATTGCACATTCTAATACTAACCATTATGAAAAATAAAAATCAGATCTATTTCACTTAAAGTAGAGAAAAAATTAAAGTACTAGCAAATAAAATATAGCAGTAAAATGTAATTATAATATACTATGGATTGTGTGGATTTATTATGAAAACTCAAGGATGAATTAAAAAAAGGAAATTCTCAACATAATATATTATGAAATGAAAAAGCAAAAGTATAAATAGAAATTTGGAAAAATAGTTGTAAAGGACATTACTGGAAATACTGACAAAATTAGAACATGGTCTGTGGATTAGATAATGATATTGTACAAATGTTAAATATTCTGATTTTTTTTTTTTTTTAAAGACAGAGCCTCAAGCCATCACCCTGGATAGAGTGCTGCAGTATCACAGATCACAGCAACCTCCAACTCCTGGGCTCAAGCGAGTCTCCTGCCTCCGCCTCCCAAGTAGCTGGGACTACAGGTGCCCGCCACAACGCCTGGCCATTTTTTGGTTGCAGCCGTCATTGTTGTTGGGCGGGCCCGGGCCGGATTCGAACCTACCAGCTCAGTTGTATGTGGCAGGCGCCTTAGCCTATTGAGTCACAGGCACCGAGCCAGTATTCTGATTTTTTTAAATCACACTGTGGTTATATACAAGATTATTCTTAGAGAGTACACACTGCAGTATGTAGGAGTGGAGGTACATAATGTCTTCAACTTTTAAATCGTTCAGAGAAAAAAAGATGCTGCAAGAGAGAAATACTGAGAGCATACTAACACAAATGATTAAAAAATAATATATTTGATACTTTTTTTGGAAAGTTTGCAAGTTCATAAAAAGTTACCAAAAGGGGGGGAAAAGTGGAAGGAGGCTAACTACTTAAATGTGAAAAATAACACCAATGAAACTCAATAGCAAACATTATACTAATAGGTAAAAGAGTGAAGGCACTTTCATCAAAATCAGATATTAAAGTAAGAATGCCCACTATAATTCCTTAACTTACTATACTAACTAATAATATAATATGATGAGAAAATGAAATAATTTGTATATTAGGAAAGATAAATAAAATCACCCTATTTTCAAATCACATGATTATATATTCACCTTATATTCAGAAAATCTAAGTTTCTCATAACCATAATAGCTGGTAAGAGGATTTGATAAAGGAACTGGATATAAGATAAATGTGCAGAAATCAATCAGATCACTGTACAGTGTTTCTTTATACTGACCACAATGAATTAGAAATGAAAATGGTAAAAATTCACTAACAATATTAAAAACATGATAAATATAACAAGCTATAGGACCTAAATAAAAGAAAGTTATAAAAAATTTTTTTATTGGCTTGGCACCCATAGCACAGTGGTTACGGTGTCAGCCACATACACCAAGGCTGGCGGGTTCAAACCCAGGCTAGGCCAGCTAAACAACAATGACAATTGCAACAAAAATAGCTGGGCATTGTGGTGGGCGCCTGTAGTCCCAGGTACTTGGAAGACTGAGGCCAGAGAATGGCTTGAGCCCAAGAGTTGAGGTTGCTGTGAGCTGTGATGCTACCGCATTCTGCAGAGGGCGACACAGTGAGATTGTCTCAAAAAAAAAAAAAAAAAATTTATCAAAGGTCTAAAAAAGACCTGAAACAAACATGAAAGGACATTTCCTATTTCTGGACCTAAATAATGATAAAAAGTTATCAAATTAATATATAAACTAAATATAATTTCTAAAAGACTAAAATGGATTTTTTAGGAGAATACAGTTAAACCATTTTTAAAATTCACATGGAAGAATGTCTATGTAAGAATAGCTGAGAACAGTTTTTATAAAGTTAACACAGTGAGAGGGAGATCTGCTTTACCAAATATTAAAGTACTAAAATAATAACATTTTGGTGGTGACATAAAAAAGGTAGGTTTAAAAGAATGAGGTGCCTGGGAATAAATCCAGTTAAATGAGTAAAAGTGGCTTATGTACTAATTTATGCTACATAAATGACTTTCTACTCAGGTAGGAATATTGTTATGCTAACAAAACAATAAAAAAAATTGCTGTTTTCCAACATAAGACTTACAAGGAAGAGATTTTGGAAAGTAACAGAAAACAAGGCAATGAATCAGATAATAAACCAAAGTGAAGAGAGAAAGCAAGGAAGTAAAGAAAGGCAAAGAAGCTCAGTCATTCCCTGACAGAAAAAAATTCATTTCCCAGTATAACCCCTCTTGAGTATTTCTCAGGGTAATTTCTGATCTAAACCAAAAGCATTTTAAAATGTGTGACTACCTCTTGTGTTATTTGCCATATCATACATGTAGTATCTCTGGAACCAGAAATCAAATGAATTCCACAGTAATCTGTAGCTAAGCAAGTCACAATATCTATAGGAAAAAGGAAAAAAACAAAATAAAATGGTTTGGTTTTGTTAGAGAACAGAACTTCAAGGACAATTTTTTGCTAATTTTCAAACCATTACTAAATCAATTACTCCAAAAGGAAGGAATGTAGAGATGGTGCTGGAAAATATGTGGAAAAAGTGATTTGGGAAAGCAGTAGTATCAACATAACCCTCGAGGAGCTCTCTTTGGAGACCTCACTTCTTTGAGCTTCATGAGTAGATGTTCCATGCAAGGAGTGTTCATCAACATTTTGGGTTTAATAGGTTGAGATGAACATTTATTTATTTATTTATTTATTTATTATTATTATTATTATTTATTTATGCCAGGATCTCACTCTGTTACTCAGGTTAGAGTGCAATGGTGTTATCATAACTCACAGCAAGCCTCAAACTCCTGAGTTTAAGCAAGCCTCATGCCTTAGCCTCCTAAGTGGCTAAGACTACAGGCTGTTGTTACTGCACCTGGGTAATTTTTCCAGTTAATTTTGGTCTTTTATCCCCATTCACCTTCTATTCCCATTGGGAATTACAATCTGACTGAATATGTGTCCTTAAGAAAAATAGTGTGTTATAACATAAATTCACAGTATAAACTATTTCCTGAACTAAACAGCAGAGTTAAGTGACATCTTAGGAGTCACTGGTACAGAAACAGCAGTGGGCTCCATATTCCTCCCTACCAAGTTTATTAGTAAAAAGTCTACTCAATGTCTCATCCATATATTAAAGACTGAGACATTAAGAAATGCCAGATTAAACTACATTAAACAATTTTAACAATCTTATGTCTTTTTTTTTTTTTTTTTGCAGTTTTTGGCTGGGGCTGGGTTTGAAACCACCACCCCTGGTATATGGGGCAGGTGCCCTACTCCTTTGAGCCACAGGCGCTGCCCTAACAATCTTATGTCTTGCTGTCAACATAGTAATAGAGTAGTTAATGGCAATAGATTTTATTACTATTTTGTCTTAAAATTATTTCTACCAGCCAATTTTTATTTTTATTTATTTTTTATTTTTAAGACAGAGCTCAAGCTGTCACCCTGGGTAGAGTGCTGTGGCATCACAGCTCACAGCAACCTCCAATTCCTGGGCTCAAGCGAGTCTCCTGACTCCTAAGTAGCTAGGACTACAGGTACCTGCCACAACACCTGGCCATTTTTTGGTTGCAGCCATCATTGTTGTTTGGCGGGCCTGGGCTGGATTCGAACCCGCCAGCTCAGGTGTACGTGGCTGGCACCTTAGCCCATTGAGTCATAGATGCCAAGCCTATTTTTAAAAAAAGACTTAGTCTAAAATCTTTTAGAAACTATGAAGCTGTATACCCAAAACACATGAGACAGTATCGCAGAAAGCATATAATATTTATAATATAACATTACCAAAACTTCCATTCCACTTCAAAGGTAAAATTAATAGTTGGAAAAAACAGAAAATCTTGAATTTTGGGGGGGCAGAGTTAATGCTTACCCATGTGTCTGATATTGTATGAGATAATTTTGCCTTTTGTAAGTGACATCACTTGAATGCTATTATCCCAATGTCCAGCACTGAAGAGCAACTTTGCATCATGTGATACTACAAATAGCTTAGAAGTAACTTCCAGTCCTGGAGCAAAAGGACCATTCATACTACGTTGAGTTCTGTAAAAACAATTAAATATTGTTTAGTCATTTAAATGACTTAAAAAGTCATTTAGTCCAATAGCACCTATTGTTTAATATCTCTAAAAAAGAAATAAAAGTCTCAAATGTGCTATTTAAAATGCTAAAGACTGGTGTGAAGCCTTTCTGTTTTGGGCAGGGTTGTTGTTGAGAAGAACGTCTTTGTCTTTGAAAATGAGTTTAGCTCTGAGAAGCGAGTTTGTAGTAGACAAAACTAAGAGGAAAAAAAGAAGAGAACTCACTGAGGAACAGAAACAAGAAATTAAAGATGCTTTTGAACTCTTTGATACAGACAAAGATGAAGCAATAGA
>CAUYON010088770.1:0-19268 GCA_963573935.1 Arctocebus calabarensis
GGGAGGCTGAGGCAAGAGAATCGCTTAAGCCCAAGAGCTGGAGGTTGCTGTGAGCAGTGTGACGCCACGGCACTCTACCCAGGGCGATAAAGTGAGACTCTGTCTCTACAAAAAATAAATAAATAAATAGATAAATAAATAAAAGAAAAAAAAAAAAAGAAGAAGTAGATAGGATCTGAAATTCCACCTGATACACAGGGTAACAAGTCGGCTGACATGGTGTCATGATGCTGGCTGAAGACATGAGACTCATAATAAGACACAAGAACTTTATGACTCAAAGTACCAGCATTTGTACCGGTCCCCCAAGCTCCAATTCCCCGAGGGTGACCCAAAGAAAGAGACATCTAACACCTGCAGCATAGACCGTGGGTTTCAATACAAGAAAGGAACCCTTAGCTTAGGGAACCCAAATCTTTTATAATGAATGATCTGGCTTAAAATTTGCCCTGCAGAGAGACATTTTTATGTGTTGGACACCTTCCCATTGCTCCAGAGAGAAATTATCTCTTGTTTCCAAGGCTGTTCATTATACAAATACCCTTTAAAAGATAGACCAAAGGCAGTCAGTGCCTGTGCTTGCAACATGTGCAGAAATGCAAGAGACCCACAAAGAATAGTCCCCCCTAGAGTAAGATCCAGCATGAATTCCTACTTAAAAGGAAGCGTAGGATAAGAAAAGAGGATGTTTATGAGGCCCTAGTGACATCTGGGTTAAAGCTTTTAACGAATGAGTTTTGAAAGAATCAGTTTATAATATTCTGTATCAGTTAGCTATTGCCACATAACAAACCACCCAAGACTTGGTGTGTAAAATAAAAATGTATATTGCTTACGTATCTGAGTCATCTAGACGTTCTGCTGATTCGGGCTGGGCTGATCTTGGCTGTACCTTTTTATAAGTGCTTCAGTCCCAGCTGGGACAACTGAGCTGACTAGGCTCTGTTCCGTGTGGTCTTTTAGGACATGGAAAAGTTCCAATAGACTGAGTAGCAGGACCCTGAGCCTCCTAAGCCTAGACCTGGAACTGCCACATTCTGTTGGCCAAGGCAAATCCCAAGACCAACCCAGATTTGAGGAATGGGAAAGAGATTCCACCTTATAAGAAGAACTCTGAAGTTACTTTATAAAGGCCTGTCTCTGTAAGTTCAGGAATAACTGGGGCCATATTTATGACCAATATATCACATTTGCTTTCTATACTGGACTCTAAGCTGCTAGATGATAGAAATTATGTCCCATTCACATCTGTGTCTTGGTGACTGGCCTGAACTAGGAATAGGGAGCGTGTCAGTAACGCCCGTCAGGCCTAGCATGGTGGCTCACTCATGAGGGTAATCTCAGCACTATGGGAGGCTGAGATGGGAGGATTCATTGAGCTCAGGTGTTTCAGACCAGTCAGAGTGACAGTGAAGCATCATCTCTACTAAAAATGGAAAAATTATCTGGATGTGGTGGCAGGCACTTATAGTCCCAGCTACTCAGGAGGCTGAGGCAGGAGGATCACGTGCGCCCAAGATCTTTAGGTGGCAGTGAGCTATGATGACACCACTGCACTCTAGCCCAGGTCACAAACAGTACAAGGCACTGTCTCAAAAAAAACAAAAGAAGTCTATCAAGTGAATGAATGTATGCAATAAGATGAATGAATGATGCACAACAAAGGGTTGTTCCCTCTGAGACCTAGGCAGTCTGCTGAGAGAGTCACAGAGATTCCCTGATGTCTGCCCCAGATCAGAGTAACCTGCCCAAGGATGTGTATGATTCTCTCGGCATTTCCTCACCCCTCCTGCTGCTGCCTTCACCTCCCGACAGCCCTCTTGCTCTCCACCTGCCTCCACTTTCTCTGCTCCATCAGTCCCCCACATTGGCTCCAGGGACCTTTACAAAATGCACACCTGACTGTCACTCACCAAGGCCTAGAAGATAAGGTCTCACTATTTACTATAACATTCAAGGCCCTGGGACTTGGATACTGATATTTCTTCCTGCACATCCTATACTCCTGCCTCACCGGGTCGCTGGACTTGAATGTGGAGAGGATCACCCCTGCACTTGGGTTCCAGCTGTGCTGTCTGCCTGCTGTGCACTTGTCCAAACTCTCCACCTGCCCCCAGTGTCAACTTGTGTACACTCTGCTCTTCTGCTTTTCTTGGGAGCTGCCACCCACTCTGAGAGCAGAATGGGGCCTTATACACTGTTGACTCCCATAATATTTGCTGAACCTGAGATTTAGAAGAGGGGGAAAGGGGATGGGAGAGGAGGAGAGAGAACTCAGAGCACAGCTAAAACACAGGTACAAAGTTCTGATGCGTGTGGGGCTACTCCCCTGTACCCACAATCTGCCCCCTGGGTCTCCTGCCCCAATAGCCCTTCTTGGAATAGCCCGTAGCCCATAGCTATGGGCTAGAGATGTTCCACCTTCTGACTCTTCCCAGAAGTGGAGCCCCAACCTCAGCGAGGACTCTGCTTAACACTGCAGGATGTCTCCCATTGTCTTGGTTTTCACCATTTTAGTCTTTGTTACTAGCTTTATTTAATTTGTCACTTAATTACTGTTTACTGAGTATGCTTGTAGCTAACACGTATTTACTTACTGTGCACTTTGATTTCAGCAGATTTTTTTCCTTTTCCTTGCTTTATAACTGTATTGTTTATTCTAATAATGCATGATTAGGTAAAAAAAAAAATTACAGGGAAAGTAAAAGTCCCTTGGTATTTCATCTTTCTGAGATAACCATTGTTGACAGTTTGGTGTATATCCTTTCAGACTTTTTTTTTTTTTTTAATGCTTATATAAATATATATGGATGTGACCCAAATATATCCAAGAAGCCTTTAAGGGAGGTCTCTGCTCAACAGTCATCCAAAATAACCCAAATTAAACTCTAGGAGCCTGAAGAATAATGTAAATCTTATTGTTGGCTTCCCCAAAAAGGTAATGCAGGGGTTTTTTACGGTTTTCTGCGTCGGCTTTAGACATCTCTTTCTCCCAATGTGTCTCATTCATAGCAGCTGCTAAAAATCTCTTCTTGCTTCCTCCCACTCATCTCTTCCTTCTTTGGGCTGCATTCTCTTGAATTCTATTGACATGGAGCCCTCACCCCTAAGCATAACTCCCCCCAAAGTGCTGTTTTTCTGTGACTGCTGTTCTTGTAAGCGTTAGCCTTCCTGGAATTTTTAAGAAAAACTTTGCTTGTATCACTTTATCAATATAAATAGGATCATGTTATACACACTGTTCAGCTAACCACTTCCCCCCACCACACTGTGCTATCTTGCAGATACATTTCCATGCCTATGCATTCCAATACTGTCTTAGTCCCTTCCTTTCTTTTTCTCTCTTTCTTTCTTTCTTTTTTGTTTTTTTGCTATAATTGAAAACAGGAGATTCAATTAGGGTGAATTCCTAGCTACTTGGGTGGTTGAGGCAAGAGGATCTCCTGAGCCCAAGAAAATTAGGTTGCTGTGAGCTATGATGACACAGCACTCTACTGAGGGTGAGATTGTCTCCAGAAAAAAACCAGAAAAACAAACAAAAAAAGATTATAGGGCCAAGTGCAGTGGCTCATGCCTGTAATCCTAGCACTCTGGGAGGCCAAGGTGGTGGATTGCTGAAGCTCATGAGTTCAAGACCAGCCTGAACAAGAGCAAGACCCCATCTCTAAAAAATAGTCAGGTGTTGCTGAGGCAAGAAGATCATTTGAGCCCAAGAGTTTGAGGTTGCTGTGAGCTAAGATACCACAGCATTCTTCCCATGGTGACAAAGTGAGATTCTGGGGGAAAAAAAAAAGATGGTTAACAGTGACTCATGCTTTTAATCTCAGCACTTTGGGAAGCTGAAGCAGGAGGATTGCCTGACTGCAAGAGTTTGACATTTCCATGAGCTATGATTATGCCACTGTATCACTATATTTCAGCCTGGGTGATAGAGTGAGACTCGTCTCAAAAAAAAGGAGAAAAGAGGTTTAGTTTGGCTCATGATTCTGGAGGCTGGGAAGTCCAAGATCAGCCAGCCACTTCTGGTAAGGGCCTCATGCAGTGGCACAGCATGGCAAAGGGCATCACAAGGCAAGGAGGGCAAGAATGTGTGTGTTGGGTCTTTATTCTCTTCTTACAAAGCTTCCAGTCTCATCATGAGAGCCCCACCCTGATTGCCTTATATCATCCTAATTGCTTCCCCAAAGCCCCCCTTTAAGTCAACATACACAATTGGAGATTTAGTTTCCAACACATGAATTTGGGTGACACATTCAAACCATAGCATCTACTATTTCCTTTTAAGTCTAGAATGTGGTCCCAGTGAATGGATGGTCTGTAATTTAACCACTTCTTTGCTACTAAGAGCAATGCTGCAACGAACACCCCTATGACTTTGAATTTTTATGCTTCTTCCTTCTTACCTAGGTCAATCTCTTAACTCATCCTAAGTTTTGTTGTTCTAGAAAATGTCTGACAAAGTTACAGTTTTTTGGGTTTCGTTGTTTCTGTTTTTCCCAGCATAGTTTCCATTGTCTTCCTTCTGGTTCCTTTGTGAAACTGCCCCCTCATTCCCTGTGATCCTGGTGGGTTGCTGGGATGACTCCTGGCATAAGCAGAAGCATGTGAACAACCTGGCCAGTCAGAAGCCCCCTTCCTGCTGGCCATTATGATAATCCAACCTGTTTATCTCCACTGGCTCTGCACCCTCAGGCCCATCCTTTGCCCAGGACCCTGCAGCAGCTCTCTACGTTTTCTTTGTTTCTAGGGCTGTGAAGCACAGATCCATTCTCAAACAGCTGCTCACCTTCCCTGACTCTGTCGTCCCTGTGCTTCAAAGTCGGATCTCTGCAGTCTGCTACCTGGAGCCCGAGACGCCTGGCTCCTCCTTCCCTCTCTAGCCCTGTGGCTTCCTGCTCTATTTCAGACATCTCAAATTCCTGAAAAATTGTACCTCTTCACTTTTCAGCTTCCATCCTTCTGACCATGTACTCTTTATTCCTCAGAAGTCTCACCCCCAAACAACACAGGTGTTAATCCTATCTAACCATTAAGCTCCTGCCTCCCAAACCTCCCACAGCAGTGTCAGGAAATAATCACTTTCATCTTTCTTGGGACTTCTAAAATATGTTGACAACTCTTTAACATTTTTGCATTCCTAGGGGATTCCTGCTTACAAAGTAGTAGAAACCCACTTAAGCCAGCTCAAATAAGGGGGGACAGTGGCTATTGTAAAATCATGGAGGTCACATAGAGGGCAAACTCAGCCAGACCTCATTGGAATTGAAACTAGAACCAGGGAAGCCACCAGAGGTTGGGTGACCTTCTCTACTACTCAGTAGCCACCTGCCCTCCTACCTATGCCTTTTCATAGGCTTAGATATGTGTGATGGCAGCTTATGAACAGTACCTGCCTCCTTCCCATCACTACTGGAATGAAGTCCCATCTCCTCAGTCGGCTACCTGGAGATATACTTCAAAATTTATATTGAAATACTGGAAATACTTCAATATTTATATTTCTCCCTAGAGTCTAATTCATTGCCTGGTCCATCAGAAGCAGGAAAATACCGGCTAACAACATTTTAGCACTCATATGTGTATGTGTGACACATAGGACTCATATTTTCATATTCTTCTGGTTTAATCTCCCAACATTTCCCACTCAATAAGTGCTATTACTTACTCCATTTTATTCTATTCTATTTATTTATTTATTTTGAGACAGAGTCTCACTTTATCACCCTCCGTAGAGTGCCATAGCGTCACAGCTCACAGCAACCTCAAACTCTTGGGCTCAAGTGACTCTCTTGCCACAGGCTTCCAAGTAGCTGGGACTACAGGGGCCCACCACAATGCTTGGCTATTTTTAGAGATAGGTCTCACTCTGGCTCAGGCTGGTCTCAAACTTGTGAGTTCAGGCAATCCACCCGCCTTGGCCTCCCAGAATGCTAGGATTACAGGTGTGGGCCACTGCACCCAGCTTATTTACTCCATTTTATAGGTAAAGAAACTCAGGAAGCTTTTTCCCCAAGCTGACCCAGCTAGTAAGTGAGAGACCTGGGACTTGGATCCAGTTTGAGAAAATATATTTACTCATCAATTAACAGAAGTGATCTTAGGCCACCCTCCAGACACCAGCCTCTCGATCAGGAGTGCAGAACCACCTTGTCCCAGAGGCAGCAGCTATTTACATCTTAATCATCACCAGAGTGAACCCTCTAATAATTTTATCCCTCCTCTTCCCAAACATCAGGCATTTCTTCTTTGTGTCCAATCACCATCTTCCTTGTTTTGATTTAAAATCCCTGTCCTTTCTCGTCTTAGCTCATTTGTGCTACAATAACAATATCACACTTGGTAATTTATGAAGAAAAGAAGTTTATTTCTTACAGTTTTGGAGGCTAGGAAGTCTAACATCAAGGGGCCAGCATCTGATGGGAGTTGTCTCACTGCGTGAGCAGCTAAAAGGCTGTCTGTGATCTGCTCCCATCCTACTTCTCTGAACCTTTCTCCACCCACTCACCATCTCATTTGTTAATGCTCTGGATACACTGGCCTTCTTGCTCCTCTGGGAGAGTCCAGAGGAGCTGTGGCTGCTCCAGGATCTCTGCACTCCCTCTGCCATGTGTAGGGAAATTGACCTCTGATCTTTAGCTTAAGACTCTCTTCCTGCTTGAGAGACCTAGAGAATCATGAGAATGACATGTGAGTTGTGTATGTGCAGGCGATCAGAAAACTGGCCTCCAAGAGAAAATGTATATGTGAGATGTGGTGATAATAATTATGGTAAAGATTCTCTAGATTCCAAAGGTCTCTTGATGCTGGAGGCAGAGGTTGTGCTCAAGGTCTGAGGTTTTGCAAAAACAAAGGTCCATTCTATCTGATCTTCTTCATCTCCTCCCTAATCAGTGCTAATGTCAGATAAGCAGCTTTTGTCTACTTCTTCCTATTTTATGATAGTAAACACAGAACCAAGGTTTACTCAGAATGTCTCCTTCCAGAGTTCCTCAGTTCCCTGACATAGACTTTGTGTCAAACCTCTTCATTCTTCATGCCTAGACTCGCTTATCTGGTGACCCTCAAACCTCTTTAGCCATGAAGGTTCTTCCTCTTTCCCTTCACAAGGCTGCTCCTCTTGTCATCAAGGTCTCAGTTCATGTGTCATTTTCCAAGAGAGGTTTTCCTGGTTTCCTTGTCTAAAGTAATCCCTTATCTCCAGTTATGCTCTGCTGTGATTATCTACTGCTGTGTAATAAATTAGCCCAACATTTAGTGGGTGGAAACAACAATATTACCTCTTATAGTTAGGAAGGTGGGAAGGGCTCTGCAGGGTGGTTGCCTTAAGATCTCTCATGCAGTTGTAGTTGTGATACCTGGAGTTGGAGTGGGGAAGGGCTGGAGCAACCAGAGCCTAGATGGGCCTCCCTGTCTCTGTAGTCTGAGGGCCTCTCCATGTGGTCTCTTGAGGGAGGCTAATTTGAGCTTCTTATAACATGGCAGTCTCAGGATAGTTGTCTGGCTCTCGTGACACTCAAGGCTCCACAACAAACATTTTACTACACAAGACAGAAGCATTGTCATCTTTTGTAACCAGCTTTAGATATCATACTTAAGTTTCCTCGTTTGTGACGAGTAAGTCACAAACCTTCCCAGATTCAAGGGGGAAGGCCTTACATCTTTATGGGGGCCTTGATTATACTTTTTAAATTTTACTTTATTTTCTATTTATTATCTGTCCTTTCTCCCTGACTTCTGCCCCATTAGGAAATAAGATCCATGGAGAAAGAGACTTCTTCTGTTTGGTTCACCTGTGTATTCCTAGCGTGGGCCTCATAGAAGGCACATAAACATTTCATTGAGACCTGGGACAGCCTCTCAGGTGCCTGCAGCTCTAGTTTTTAGCAGTTACTCAAAAAAGCATCATTGGAAACTCTTAATGATATTTTTAGCATTGTTTTGTGGGTTAGTGTGCCTGGCTTCATAGTCCGAGTATCCCAGACCTCACAATTTGACTGCCCTTCAGCTGTCCTCTGGTCCCTAGTACCAGGGTACAGCAAGACCCCAGAGGGACTATGCCTTCCTATCCATATGAGACACCTATAATTTTTTCAGAAATCCTGATTCAGGATTTAGCTACTCTGGGCTCCTAGACCTTCTGTGAAATAATTCTTGAGGGGATTTTTGGTGTAAAAGAAAATTTTACTGGAGCTTTTCTACAAAGGCTGTCTATGAGTCTCACTCAGAACTCATCTGAAAAATACAGGTGGACATAAAGTTTGTGTGCAATTTACTATGTTAAACTATTTTAAATTGGACATGAAATCTATGGACATCCTGTAATTATCAATTGATGTGTTAGTCAGAGTCATCCAGAGAAACAGAACCAATAGAGTATGTGTGTGTGTAGAGAAAGAAAGAGAGAAGGAAGGAGAGATTTGTTTTAAGGAGTTGGTTCCTGTGATTGTGGATTGTAAATTCAGAATCTGCAGGGGGGGCCAGAAGGCTGGAGACCAAGGAAAGAATTGCAGGGTGAGTGCAAAAGCGGACTGCTGGCAGAATTTCTTCTTTCTTAGAGAGATCAGCTATTATTTTATTAAGGCCTTCAACTAATTGGTGAGGCTACTTGCATTTTGAAGGAAAATCTGCTTTGCTCAAAGTATACTAATTTAAATATTAATCTCAACCAACAAATACCTTCACAGAAACATCCTAAATAATGTTTGTCAAATATCTGGGCTTGGTGGGTCTGCCAAGTTCTCACATAAAATGAATCATCACAATGGGTCAGTGCAGAGGACTGAACAGAAAAAGACAGACCCCTGGCTCGGCGCCTGTGGCTCAACGGGCTAAGGCGCCAGCCACGTACATCTGAGCTGGCAGGTTCGAATCCAGCCCAGGCCCGCCAAACAACAATGATGACGGCTGCAACCAAAAAATGGCCAGGCGTTGTGGCGGGTGCCTGTAATCCCAGCTACTTGGGAGGCGGAGGCAGAAGACTCGCTTGATCCCAGGAACTGGAGGTTGCTGTGAGCTGTGATGCCATGGCACTCTATCCAGGGTGACAGCTTGAGGCTCTGTCTCAAAAAAAAAAAAAAAAAAGAAGAAAAAGACAGACCCATCTCTGGTGAAAGTCATATCCTAGCAGGGAGGCAAATAACCGCCTTGAGGGTTCTGCTCGTGTATCACACTGCAAACCTCAGAATCAGGGCGTGGGGGATTGTGATTTGGGAGCAGGTGGTCCACTCACCTAACGGAACCTCTGGCCCAGGCTATGCTGATGCAGAGCACGTGGTTCCTTCTGAATTGGGAGGAGGCTGTTCTCGACAGTGGTTGTAGAGTTTGACCTCAAAGTGTCCACAGTAAAAAGGTGGAGTTGGGCAGAGTGTTCCAGGAAGAGGCAACAACAGAGGGAGGGAGGGCACTGGGTGGGGTGGGGAGGAAGGACAGAAGGCTGACAAGGAGATTTGAGCCCACTGTGGCAGTGTGGCCAGGTGGTTAAGGCCATCAGTGTTTAGAACCAGACTGACCAAATTCGAATTGCTGAATTCAGACTTAGATACTTAGACATGTTGAAACACTGGGCAAATCACAGAAATTCACTGAGAACATGTGTCTGCATCTGAGGAAGAAATGACACATAATCATACAGTATTAGTTTCCTGTTACTGCAAGTGTGGTGACATAAAAGAGCATGAACGTAATGTCATGCCAGGCAGAAGTCCAGTGTGGGTCTCTTGAGCTAACACCGAGGTGTCAGCAGAGCTGTGCTCCTGCTGGAGAGGAGAGAATGCCCCCTCCCTTGCTCAGCTGCCCAGACATCGGGACTTACAATGGCCTTACTCCAACCTCTGCTCCCACCATGCTCTTTCCCTTCTGACTTTGACCTTCTTACATTCCTTTCATCAGGACTGAGATCACACTGGAGCCACCTGGGTAATCAGGACCACGTCCCATCTTGGGATCTTTGACTTCATCGTAGGAAAGTCCCTTTTGTCACGTAACGCAACATATCCCCAAGTTTTGGGGATTGGGGTGAGGACATCTCTAGGGGGCAATATAATCGTCCTGCCTACTCCTCCCATCCACTTCACCGAGTGACGATGATTAAATGAGACGACGTGTGTAAATACCTGGCACGCACACCTGCTCTGTCCTGGCAAGTCTGGTTGTCCTTATAAAGAGTTGTGAATCCACAAAAACAGTTTGGGTCTCATCCTGAGAGGAATGAGGAATAAAGAGAGACCCACTCCCCTTAAGGATTCTCTAGGTTTTTAGGTCTGGAAATAGTGGTTTGGCTGTGATAGAGAGGAAGCAGGGAAGGGAAAAATACTGCATATACATTTTTTTTAACAATGGGGCTCAGTGCCTTTAAGAAGGACTAGCCTTCTTTACCTAAAATGTGCCAGGCCACACGAAAGGGGAGGCCTGGATCACAAAGGTGGCCACGGTGTAGGGTCCTGCAGCTGTGCTTCTGTAACTTACAGAAGTGGCCATCGTCTGATCACCCCAGCCTCTCTCCTTCCTTGGTTCCCTGATGCTGGTTTGGTCAATTTCCCGTCTTCCTTTTTAGTTCCCCAGAACCTGATCAGTGCTATTCCACTGGCCTGGAGTCTCTACAGATCTGGGTCCGAGCCGCCACAGATCCTCTCGTCACTGGCAGCTCTGGCCAAGGGTTCCAAGAGTCACAAAAGTCCTTGTGCCTACTCCGCTCCTGTAGCCACCCCTGAATCAGTCTCCAGCACTGCAGAGTCATGAAACAGGAATGAGCTCTCTGCTACCCTCCCATAGAGCAGGGGACCTGAGGGCCACGGATCATGGAAGAGGAGCATCTTCTCCCAGTCGGTAGGATTTGAGCAGGAAGGGCTGTGCACTTTTCTAGGCAGAGGGACCATAGTATTTTTTAAAAAGTCAGATTCTAAAATGGATCTGTGAACCCCAAGCTGTTTACAAAGAAACATGCCATCACTTAGATCCTTAACCCTCACTGATACTGCTTTTGAATCGTTTCTCCAAAAGGTCCAGGCAGTCACGTGACCTGCTGGTGCCAAGCTGAACCAACGCTGCTTCATCTCGGCTGGGCGACACTCCTGTCTGCTCTGGGTTTGAGGCATATAATTGCCCAGCAGACCAGTGTCTTTTCTTCTGCTCTGCCATTCAGACTCACGTTCATTATGTGGGGGCTTATTCATGGAGGCCCTGAGAGAGAGGCAGGGCCTGACTCCACTCCAGATGGGTATGGCCTCCCTGGTCATGCCCTCTATCAGAGCACCCCCTGGCCTTTCTCCTGGAATTTGAAGGGATCAGGGTGAAGGCTGAAGCTTAGATTTTTGAGCAGAGGTAATTTCAGAAGGTGGAATCATAGCTTAAGAAACTCTCTGGGGAATTTTCCTGATGCAAAGCTAACAAGACATTGTGATAATTTCTCTGGAGCTGGCCTCATTCCAAGTTGGATTTTAAACACAGATTATAAAGCAAACACCATCCCCCACAAGTATTAAAGGAGGGGAAAATAACAGAACGGGGGCTGCAAAAATGGTCTCTATTGTGGGACCAAAAGCCGTCAATCATGCAGGCTGACAGGCGTCAGAGATTGACAGACAGGCCCTCGCTCCTGACTTCAGTTATCAAGGGGAATGGGAAAAGTGTCTGCAAGAACATGTTAAATTGCCAAAGTCATTACCAGTCACCAATTACCAAAGAAAAGATAACAAGGTGTATTTTAGAAAAATCGATGCAACAACATGCATTTCAATACAGTGAGTTTTTTAGAACTTTCAAAAACAAAACGAACTATTTAGGGAATACACAATGGTTTTTAGTGAATACCAAACACTAGGCTTTGTAAAGTCATCAATATTCACTTTCGCTTTGGCTCTGCTTTAGGGGAGCAGAGATCAAGCAGTAAACTAATATACTTCTCTCTTTTTTTTTTTCTGCAGTTCTACCCAAAGGACAAAATGATGGCTTGAGGGCCAGGTGGCTTTCTGTAAATTCCTCCCCAGAAATAATCTGGCTATTCATTGAGGGCACCTCTTGGAGACTTGGGCGTGGAGAGGACACAGGCCAAGTGAGCAGTAGCACGCTGTGAGATGACAGCGTTTGTTCCATGGGCTCCTTCCACCTGATCCAGCAGAGCGTCCTAATCATGGGCTCTGAGCCCTGTCCTGGGCTGGCCCTTGGGACACAGTGCCTGCCTCGATGGCTTTCAAGTCTGGTGTGACAGGGGAGGCACGTGGACCCAGTGGATTACAGCACAGAGCAGATGGATGAGAATCACCAAATAGATGCGAACGCCGTGCCGTGGAAGGGAAGAGCTGCGGCAGCCTGAAGTCAGAGAAGGCTGGAGAGAGAAGAGGGCATTGGAGCCCATTCTGAGAGAATGAGGACGTCTTTCATTGAAGATGCAAACACAGAGAGGAGGGGAGAGTCGAGCAGCCTCACAGTGGGAGAGAGCAGAGAGAGTGCTGGGGTGAGCCTCCCTGGACCAACTAACGTGCTGGCCATTTTATCGGCCAGAGGGAACCATTACTATTTTTTGAGCCAGGTTGTAGAATGGCTGGAGTCGTGCTATGGGAAGACAGCTCTGGCAGCAGTTAAGCACATGGACAAGGGGGTGACACTTTGGGGGAATGGTGGACTAGAGTGGGGCATGGGGAGATGCAGAGAGCAGCTGTCACACTGCATGCATGAGCCTGACATGCCCACCCTGGGCTCTGCCTCCAGGAAGCCCTCTTGCCATGGGGCCCTGCTCCGACATCATGTCCCCACGATGCCTCTCCCTACCCACTGTTAGGGCAGCTCCCACCTTCTTGGAGCTGCCAAGGCTTTCTGTCCAGTGCAGGGCCCCCTGGGAATGAGCTGCACACAGTTGCCACTCTAGTCCAAGTTAGGAGCTCTGCAAGGACAACAACCCTGCCACATGCCTCTCTGAGCTCCTCTGGCACACAGGCACACCCCTCCTAGGAGAGAGAGAGGAGACAGCAAAACCCTGGGCACGGCAAATATTTTGTGGCTGTGCTCAAGAAATGCCAGATTGTCATGAATTTGCCCAACAGGCCACTCATTTTCAGCTCAAATTCAAATTGACAATAGGGTCTTACGTGGCTGGATAAAATGAGACTTAGAAATCCTTCCCAGTTCTGCAGAGTGTGAGCATGAGTAGTGCCCCAGGGAGACAGAATGAGCTACGGGTCTCAGAAATAGGCAGGAATAGGCAGGAGACAGAGGCTCAGACCCTTTCCCATCTGATTGGTAGGTGGAATGACCATGTCATTAATTGTCCAAAGAGAGACACTTTTGAGGGTGAAAAGTACCTGTAGTTTCTACCTGATAGCGGGATTGTCCCCCCAAAGCTGGGATGTGTGGTGGTTGTGATGATGGGCCTGGCTCATCTCCCTCACAGGGCCTCTTCTATTTCATGGGTGGTGGGAGCATCCACTCCTGTCCCTTCCCATTCCTCACGTGCTTCTCCTCCTCCCTGAGATTTCACTGACAGGAGCCTTTGGAAAGAGCGTGTGTATGACCCAGCCCCTTCTAGGTTATCTCTGTGTTTGGGAGCAACTGTCCTCAGCATCTAGGCTTTCTTTCTTTCTGCATGTAGCCAACCTTAGGGAAAATGGCTTTCCTTATGGAAGAGGCCAAGCCTGTCCAGTTAGCCAGTGACTGGGTGGAAGGGGGAACTTTTAGGGAGCCTGATTTGACCACTGATCTAACCTGTAATCAGCCTTAGCGATGGTGGAGCTGACATTTTCAGCTCTTTCCGCCTGATTCTGGTATCTCCTGCTCAGCTGAGTCCATTCTCAAAGCAGTGTGAGGCTGTCACTCCTGCAAACCCAACTTCCATCCTTAGCAGAGGCTGGGCATATTCAGAATTAGAAAAATAGCTTTCATATATGGCAGTGGTGTACCAGTGCAGGCCAACATGAGACTAGACCCGAGAAGGACACATCAGTAGAACCTGAACAACGTTAACACAAGAAAACATTTGAGCTGATCATCTTTGTGTTCGTATCTGTTATGTGAGTTTTTACCAGTTTCTTTTAGGAAGGATATGGAAATTAATGACCAGGGCTCCACAATATGTATATATTTTAAAAATAAATCTCATGGTGGTAACAAATTATATGCAATAAAATGAACCAATCTGAGTTTGGACAAATGGTGTTTATATATATAAAACACACACACACACACATTTTGGTGACCACAGCACCAATCAATATATAGAACATTTCTACCTCTTTAAAAAGTGCCATTGCGCCCTTCTCAGTCAATCCTCCCTCCAAAATTCCCCTTCCCAGGAACCACTGATGGGATTTCCATCATAGTAAATGAAAGTTGTCTATTCTAAAAAGTAATACTCACGGACTTATGTTTTCTTATGTGTCTGATTCCTCCTTGTCGTACCATATATTGGTACTTCTCATTCCTTCATTCGTTGGTAGTATTCTATTGTGTGGATATATCACAATTTATCCATTCACCTCCTGATAGACCAGTGATTCCCAGTCAGCGTTCTGCAAAACTTTAACTTTAGGTTCAAGTGTGCCGTAAGATAAAAAAAGGTTGAAAAACATTATGAAAGACAGTTGGGTTATTTTCAGTTTTAGGCTATTTTGAACAAAGCCACTATGAATATTTGTGTATAAGTCTTTCTGTGTCCATGTATTTATTTTCACAAATGCCTAAGTGTTGCTAGGTCATACAATAAGTGTGTAATAAGATTTATACATTACATAAGATAAAACATTACAACTGTTTTCTAAAGTGGGGAATACAATTTTACTCCCTCCACCACTATGAGAGTTCCACTAGTTCTACATGCTAACTAACATTTGGTATTGTCAATTAAAAAAAATTAAGCCGTTGTAGTAGGTATGAAACCTCTATTGAGGTTTTTCATTTGCATTTCCTTGGTGACTAACAATGTTGAGCATTTTTTTTAAATTGAGACAGAGTCTTATTTTGTCATCCTCTGTAGAGTGCGACAGCATCACAGCTCACAGCAACCTCAAATTCTTGGACTTAAGCAATTCTCTTGCCTCAGCCTCCCAAGTAGCTGGGACTATAGGTGCCCACCACAATGCCTGACTATTTTTTTGTTACAGTTGTCATTGTTGGGCTCGAACCCACCAGCCTCAGTGTATGTGGCCCTTCTCACTGAGCTGCAGGGGCCAAGCCAAATGTCAAGCATGTTTTTATGTACTTATTGGTGCTACATTATCCATCTATTGTCTTTTGTAAAATGCATGGTTAAATACAGTGTTTTTCAACTTTTTTTTAATCTCATGGCACACTTAAATTATATTGATCCAGGAAAAGACTAAAGAAAAGAATATATTTACTGTGTTTTGAACTTCTTTTAAAAATAATTTAATTAATGGTCTTTAAAAATTTAGATCTAAGATCAGACCTAAGATCCTCTCATGGCACACCAGTGTACTGCAGCAAACCAGCTGAAAATCACTGATCAAATATTTTGCCCATTTTGAATTTTGTTTATATTCTTATTAAGTTGTAAGAGCTCTTTACATATTCTGGATATGAATCAATTGTCATAGGTATAGTCAACACTTTTCTTATTTTATTTTATAGTTTATAGCTTTAGGTTATATGTTTAGGTTTATGACCCATCCAAGTTATTTTTTTTTTTTGTATGGTGTGAGGTAGGGGTGAAGGTTTGCTTAGTTTTTTTCCCTTAAGTTTAGTTCCCCAATGTTCCACAAGCATTTGTTGAAAAAACTATCCTTTTTGCCCTTGAATCATCTTGGCACATTTCTTCACACTATTCTCTTTCATGCCTCTATTCCGTTTTATTTCTTGACTCTAAGTCCTCCAAGTGTAGAATACCACACTATAGATCATTTGTGATCGTTGGAAATAAATGTGCTTGAATTAAATGCATAATAAATTGTATACATTATCCTTTCTCACTGTGGGTTGTTCAATCACTCCCAATCAATATAGTTGTGGTCTTCAGAGAATCCTGAGTTAAAGTACTCATTTAGGTTTTGCAATAAATAAAGATCTGGCCTGGTGGACCCCCTGTAATAGTGGTCATGATTCTGACTGCAAATCAACAAATGGTCTCCCTTACGTGATGATGCTCTTTGATAAGGTGAGTTCCCATCTGAGTTATTTCCTCCTGACACTGACACATACATGACCATTGATGCATCTGCTGTCTGGTTTCTATAGCTGTGGCGTGGCGGAAAGAATTCTGGACTAGCTATGACACAGTACATTCACCACAGAGCTACTTGGGATTTTTGCAAATGGCTTTAAAAGGCCTACATTAAAGAATCACCTGAAGGGCTCACAAAAACCCCAGCTCCTCCTGCTCTCAGTGGATCTCCTGGCCCCCAGCCAAGATCTGCCCTCAGGTAGGGCCTACTGACTACCCAGAAATGGGACACATATTATATCCTTATCAAAGCCTGGCCCTGAGTCCAGCATTATCTAGACACTCAGATAGTATCATTCCAACCCCAAGAGACTGTTTCCCCAGGCTGCAATTTGACTCCAAGCCTCCCATAATTCTTGTTTCCCTGTAGCTGGTGCCCAGCTATCACCTTGACCTGCAGTGTAGATTTGGAATCAAACGCTCTGGCTCTGACAACTACTAATAACGTGACTTCAGGTGAAGCTCTTTATATTTCTGAGAGTCTAGTTCAGTGTTTTTCAATCTTTTTTTTAATCTCACAGCACACTTGAACCTGTAGTTGAACTTCCATGGCACCCTTCAATTATGTTGATACAAAAAAAGAGTAAAGAAAAAAGAATATACTTACTGTGCTTTGAAAATCTTTGGAAAATAATTTAATTAATGATCTTTAAAATTTTTCACAGTACACTTAAGATCCTCTTATGGCACACAGTGGATGAAAATCACTGGTCTACTTTGTGAAATAGAGACTCTAACATCTTCCCCACAGAGTGACTGCAAGCACTAGGACGGGTTTTATAAATATTAATCACAGTGCATGAATTCATATAAAGCATTATTGTTATTATTTGTCCTTTTACCCAAAATACAGTTAACAGAGGCGTGAGCAACATTAGTGGTTCCTAAAGGATAAAAACTATATGTAGTAGTTTGTGATCACTGCTGTAACAAATTACTACAAACTTAGTGTAAAACAATACAAATATATTATCTCACACTTCTGAAGGCAAGAAGCACCAAATTAGTCTCACTGGGCTGAAGCCAAGACGTGGGCAGGACTACACTTCCTTTTGAGGCTCTAGGGCAGAATGTGTGACTTGCCTCTTCCATCTTCTGGTGGCTGCCAGCATTCCTTGTGCTTGTGGCCCCATCACTCCAACCACTATCTGCCTTCTTATCACCTTCCCTTCTTCTGTTCTACTTTTTCTCTCTTAAAAGGACACTTGCAATGACATGTAGAGCTCATCTGGATAATCTAGTATAATTGCCTCATCTCAAGATCCTTCCCTTAATCACATCTGCATAAACCTTTCCATAGTTAGCATTCAAAGGTTCCAGGGATTAGGTTGGATCTGGCATCTTTGAAGCACATGTGTTCATGGGTGTGTTGGAGAACAAGAAAGAAAGGCATACCCCTCTGTCCCATTTGTACAACTCACCTTCCAAGACAAGACAGTTGTAATTTAGACTAAAAGCCCTTTGTGAAAGCTTGTCCCTGAGTTCTGCTCATTGAAGAATAGCCCTTTTACAGATTCATAGAACAACAGAGCTGCCAGGACTTTTATTATTCCAGCTAATTATAGGCCCCTGGGCTAGATTTGGTTCCTGCCTGCTTTGCCAAATTGTGTAGTTGTGACAGAGATCATATGACCCACAAAGCCTTAAATATTTACTATCTGGCCCTTCAGAAAAAGTGGGCCAGTTGTTGGCCTAGATCAATGCCTCCGCCATACAGGTGGGGGAATGCAGGCCCAGAAAGGCTGGTGATTTGCTTGAGTTCCCGCAGTGACCTGGGGGCAGATTCTAGGCCTTGCCCCAGCTGCCTCCCAAGGCCCCCCCTTTGCCACAACTTGCTCTTCCTCAGGTGAGTGGACAGGTGGAGCCTGGTGCCCATCAGAGTCCTGCAGATCTCAGCCTCCTGTGAGGAAGACCTGTTAGCAGGGGCTTCTGCCAGCCACCAGAGGGTTCAAGCAGAGCTGGATAACTTCTCAGTGGGAACCCTCTGTGCCCAAGATAGTGCCTGATGAATAAATGAGTGGGTAATGGGATGCATAAATGATGCCGTCAAGATGTTTCAGGGACCTGTGTTAGCATGGTGCTCAGAAAACACCAGCAGCTGGGGCTGGGGCAGCAGGAATGATCCCAGAGCCAGTCCTAGTCTTCAGGTCTCTGGCCTGAGGCAAATATGGGGCTAAACCCCCAACTCTTCCTCTCCTCATAGGCTGGGGGAAAAAAATGCCAGCATTTGCAGAAGCAGCTGGGTGGGTGAAGTCCACCGGCAACTCTCAGAGAGGTGGGGAGGGATCGTGGGGCCTTTAATGATGACTAATTTGCAGCTTATTAATGCGGCGGTAATTAAGAATATTCATTTTATTAAAAGCCATTTATTGTAATAGTGCATGCAGATCTGGAGACTGGCATTGTGTTCATGTACCAATCGACAGAGGTCTATTGTGGCTCTGCGGATGGGAGGTCGCTACGTCATTAATTGTTAAGACTTTAGGGTCTAATTTTAAACCCTTTTAATTCCATTTGAAATAATTGCCCTAATGAAATTCAAAGCACTCAGAGGCAGCCTTGGTAAAGGAGGAGGATGCCCCCCTCATGCCCCCAGGGAGCTGGGCTTTGAGAGCAGTGTCAGGCACTGTGCTTGCCCTGGGGGTACGCCAGCTGCCCTCTTCTCTGGGTACAGAGGGACCACAAGAGGAGGATGCTGTCTTGGATTAGCCATTTCTTTTTTTTTTTTTATTTGTAGAGGCAGAGTCTCACTTTATCGCCCTGGGTAGAGTGCCGTGGCGTCACACTGCTCACAGCAACCTCCAGCTCTTGGGCCTGAGCGTTTCTCTTGCCTCAGCCTCCCGAGTAGCTGGGACTACAGGCGTCCGCCACAGCGCCCGGCTATTTTTTTTTTTGTTTTGCAGTTCGGCCGAGGCCGGGCTTGAACCCGCCACCTTCGGTATATGGGGCCGGCGCCCTACTTGCTGAGCCACAGGAGCCGCCGGATTAGCCATTTCTATAAGACATACACTTCATACAACAAAACTCTACTTTGACTCCCTGCACGGCAGGTGCTCTACCAAACACTGACCTCCCCCAGTCCTCACAGCTACCTTATGAGGTG
>CAUYON010088775.1:0-23630 GCA_963573935.1 Arctocebus calabarensis
TTCAATCATGGGGTACAGTGTAGGGGCTTCACATGCAATCTGAGATATTTTTATCAACCTGATTGACATACCATTCATGATATTTTCTCGTTTACTATATGAAAACATTTTTGATCTGTATTTAGAAGTTTTCTCCTGACCCTTCGAGCAATAATTCCCTTTGCTTTTAGGAGTATTACCTGATGGCAGCTTATAGAAGAGTCTCTCCCAAGGAATTCTCAGTCGTAGAGAAATTCTTTACTAAGATTATAGCTACAGCATCTAATGACTGATCTATGCAAGGATTAAAAAAAAAAAAACTAGCCCACTTGTACCTCTTAGGACAACATCCATTAGCCATTCCAACTCCTGAGCTCCCTAAAGGTGATGGGGCTTCTCTTGTGACTTCACTCCAATTTAACTTCTCCCTCTGCCCCTTGAGACTACCCTCACTTTACCCTAGGTGCTGATTCTGAAGGCAGTCTTCAGTAAATCCCTGCCAGCCAAAGAATGTAAGAATCAATGTAATGTAAGACACGTAGATTGAGCCCGACTATAGCCACCTATGTTAGGATACATCCGGTGAACTGGTACACATGGATTAAAAGAAATCTACATGGATGAAGATCTGAGGGTCCAATAGAGAACTCAGCCTCCAGAAAGAAAGGACCAGATAATTAGCTTGATCCAGTAACAACTTCATAATGGTCAAGGGAGAGGGGCGATTAATTCTAAGTACTCTGTGGTATTATTCAGCCTCCCATCTGAAGCTGGAAATATGGCAGAAGGGGACTCATGTAGGCTAAACAACCAGTTAGACATAGCCATACTTCACAGATACACCCATATACAGCAAAGGAAGGAAGGATAAAGCAGGAAGAATGTTAATATACCATGACCACTACATAGTAGAACATCAATCATTTCCATGAGAACATGTAAGACACTCCTTTGGGACTTCAAGAAATTCTGAGGGATTAAGTATTTTTAAGAGGAGTTAATATCTCCTTTAAAGATTGACTCAACTGCCAGAAAGGAACCAGATTAGAATAGACTGGCTGGGAATAGAGACTTCATAAACAAGAGAGAATTTTGGTTACAAGAATCATCAAAGAAAAAGGATCTGGGCCAATATCTCTTCCCTGACTGAGAAATTGAGAGCCTTCTTGCCTTCTTGATATCCTTTTGAGAATTCATACAGTTTCATCATTTATCATCTTATACTAGCTCAACTTGCATATTCATTTTCTATATCCTTTTGCCCTCTTTCTCATCTTATAGACAATTTATTCATACTGTGCATGCAGTTCTATACTGAACAGGAGTAGGGCAACCAAATAACAGAATGGTTAAGACCATGAACATTGAAGCCAAACTAGGTTTGAATTTCAGCTCTGCTAATTACTAGTACTTCTGATTGAAAGTAGTTTCTCTGTGAACAAAATGACTCAAAACCATCAAGTACTCAGAATGATAAGCTTACATAGTAAGTAGAGAAAGGTTTAAAGTATAGTATAATAAGTATAGAAAAGTTTGCTCCTCAGTTGCCGGAAGTGTGATCAACAGGCTACCTCCAGTTCACAGCTCTTCCGGAGTAAGCCTTAGCTGCTAGGAGCAGCCTTGTTTGAGGATCATTCTCTTCTCTGAGCAGCCTGTGACGGGCGACTGAATCAGGCAGGAGTATAAAGGTTCTGCCATCAGCCAGAGTAGGACATTTTAATGGAAATTTCTCACTCCAGAGGCCCCAGCTTATTTTGCAAAGGCTTAATCAGACCTGCCTTACAGATCAACTTTTTCCTCTGTCCAGTTGTGCCTTCTCTCCCTTCCTTTCACAGGTATTTATTCCCAATAAACATTTTGTCTCTCAAAATTTGTCTCAGCATTTGCTTCAGGAGAATCCAACTAGCAGTGTACAAACCTGTGTCAAACAAATTCATCAATTTATACTTATATGCAAATCTCCTTTATAAGCCCAAAGTTAATTTGGGAAATTGTATTATTATACAAAATATTCATAAATTGTTAATAATAGCAAGCACCTAAGAATCCCAGATCCATATGTAGTTTTATGAGAGCACAGTAACACACTTGAAATAATATGAAGAAACATTAGAACACTGGATAATTAAAACTTGCAACTTTTTTTTTGGAATGCTTCTAGTACTATTACCATGCCACCAAATCATTTACTCATTAGTTCAGTAGGCCAATATCTACTTAGTATTATGTACCAGCCTCTGTGATAGACATTGCAGATAATAATTGCATATCCTTGCCTTTATGGAGTTTATGATGTAGTGAGGAAGAAAAATATTGAAAAATCAATTTAACAGATAAATACATAATGTAATGCTATATAGGAAAGGTATTGAGCACTATAAAAGTACATAGCAAGGGTAAGCTTATTTAATCTGTAGAGATAAAGTATGCATTTAAACTGAGAGATAAAGGATGAGCAGGTGTTAACCACACAAAACAGATAGTAAACAACGTCTTGGTACTGAATTGGAAGGAAGAATCTTTACAAAGAATTCCTTTTTCCTTAGCATCCCACTGGAGGATGTGCTCTATTTTAAAAAGAGGAGTAATGAAAACAATAAAGGTGAATTCGAGGATTGAGTAAAATGGAGATTCCAAAGACAACGCAGTCAGAGGGAATAATAAAGATGGTGATGAAAAAAGGTGCCAGCCTGACAGGCGTATAGATTAGTATACATCAATTTTTCTCACCCTTGGCTCTATTGACATTTTAATCCAAAAATTTATTTGTTGAGAGGAGTTATATTGTATATAGTAAGATTTTTAATAGGCCATTCCTGGCCTATTCCCATCAGATGCCAATAGATTTACCCCTAAATTATAACAACAAAAAATAATAGCTCCAGAGATTGCCAAATATCACCTGGGGAGAAAAACCTAGCCCCTCAACATTTAGTACCATTTGTCGAGATGTAACATGCATGAATCGTGTCCTGAATAATTTATTTTGGCAAGCACATGGATCTGAAACCCTATAATTGTGAATAGTTATATTTGTATAAATTATCTGGTATAATTAAGCTTTTGGAGAAAAATTAAAGACTTCAGAATTATTTAAATAGTTTTGACGTAATATTCTGATAGCCATTATGAATTGTATTAATCTTTCAAAATTTCATAGGCAATATTGACTTCTACAATGAAAATACCTTATTTAGAAACATGAAAATAATTTTATTTTAATAATGTAATTAATTTTATATTGAAAATCAAATTTTGTATGCTATGAATAGAATGATACTTAAATTTCATTTTTAATCCCTTACGTTATTAAAGGGGATTTATATTAATGCAAATGTAATGATTACAGTAACACACCGATTTTGCTGCATTGACAGAAAATAAATTTTATAGATTTATAAATAATTATGATTTCATTTTTATGAAATCTGCAAAGTTAAACAATATGTTTTCAGTGTTTGAACATGTACGTTAAACTTCTATTAAAAGGCAAAGGAATGACAAATATTAAAATGATGTTAGTGGTTTCCTGCTAAGCTAGAGAGAAGGAATGATGGTAGGGGTGTCCCTACAGAGGATTACAAATTTAATTGCAATGTTTTTGTTTCTTAAATAGTTGATGGATGGAGATTTCTAACTAACTACCTGAGAATTACAGTGTGCAGTTAATGGATCAACACTGTATGTTCCAAAAAAATTTAAAAAGTAAAACAAATAGCTGATGGATGCATGGATTTTCACATTAACACTAATCTTGAAAACTTATAAATATATTTAATATATATTACACAACTGAATATGTACTTAACAATATTAAATATTTATAAAATAATGTTTATATTTCATATTAGTTTTATTATAAATTAGTAACTATCAACATATAGTTTTAATTATAAATTCTATGTAATATTAACATTTATAAAATATCTCATTTTATATGCATATAAATATTTGAATATAAAGTTTAATTTACAATAAATATTTACTTTTCATAAATACTATTTGATATATATTTAATGTTTAATAAAACCTTGAAGGCCAGATGTGGTGGCTCATGTCTGTATCCCACCATTTGGGAGAAGGAGACGGGTAGATTGCATGAGCTCACAAGTTTGAGACCAGGCTGAGCCAGAGTGAGATCCCGTCTCTAAAAAATAGCCAAGTGTTGTGGAAGGTTGAGGCAAGAGGATCACTTGAACCCAAGACTTTGAGGTTGCTGTGAGCTAAGACGCCATGGCACTCTACTGAGAGTGACCAAGTGAGACTCTGTCTCAAAAAATAAATAAATAAAATAAAACCTTGAAAGGCAAATAGTATAAACTATAGACCAATAGAATCTCAAGGGAAAATTTTCTATAAGCTTATGACCCAATTAGGAAACAGATTAAAATATTTCATCAGTTGAAACAATTGATGGAATATAAGAAAAGGAATCCATTTGCTCTTAATACTAGAAAGAGTATTATGAAAAAGTATCATGAAAATTCATCCTAAGAGAGAGAAATGTGATCTTTCATTTCCTATGGAAAGGATACAAGAGATTTTACAATGATTGCAGTATGCAACAGAAATGTTAATACTCTTGCCAGTATAGAGGTATTGCTGATAAAAATGGGGGAGATGGAGGCTGGGAGAAAATATGGATGAAAAATTAGTGGTTCAATATGTATCACTGTCCTATCAAGTTGGTAATCAAGAGATATCGTGAAAGTTTTGTAAAGTAATGAATAAATAAGAAAATGTGTATAATTAATGAAGTGAACATTAAAAAATAGAGAAAGAAAGTAAATCCTGGTGTTTAAGTGATTTAAGTACTTCTCTTTTACATCACAGCAATGAATTTGACAACAAAAGTAGGAACACATTTTCCAATACGCAGTTTGCCACCAGAAGGATATAAATATTTAAAATAGCTTAACTTTGGTCCAGATGGGTGGCTTATGCCTATAATCCTAGCACTCTGGGAGGCCAAAGGCAGGAAGATCACGTAACCTCAAGAGGTCCAGACAAGCTTGAGCACGAGCAAGACCCTGTCTCTACTAAAAATAGAAAAAACTAGCTGGGTGTTGTGGTAAGCACTTCCCAGCTACATGGGAGGCTGAGGCAAGAAGATTGTTTAATCCCAAGAGCTTGGGGTTGCTGTGAGCTATGACAATGCTATGGCACTCTACCCAGGGTAACAGAGTGAGACTCTGTCTCAAAAAAATAGTAATAATAATAAAACAAAATAAATAGTTTAACTTTGAAGAGTGGGACTTTTTAAAAAAAGATTGAAAACAGGAGATTTTTGTCTGATTAATTTGTTACTATGTGCTTACATTTCTCAGATTTTAAAACATAATTAAACAAAACAACTTCCCTATATCTTGATTTCTCCTAAATTCTCCAGTCCATCCAATTTTCCCATACTTCACTTTTAAATATTATATAAGGAAATAATCATATCTTTTGTTTTCTCCTATCCATTAATTTACTCCCTAAACTATAAGAAACTGCTTTCAAAAAAGCACAGCAAGATGACAGAACAACCATTTGTCAATCACCCGTCATAGAAATTATCAATACAACCATCTATGCATAAAAATACCTTCACAGCAGCTATAGAAGCCAACTGAGATATCACAGTAAATAACTGTAGCACAATGATAATAAGAGCTATATTGAAGGGGGTAGAAAGGATGGTTTTACATTACCTATGTTACCCTTCTTCCAACACTAGGCAACACAACAAGGAGTCAGATATCATCTGCTTAGGAGAAAGTCAAGGAAGCAAGCTCAGGAATTTGTCTTGGAAATTAACACCAGGCATATCCCATTAAAACCTAGCACTCGGCGGGCTCTTAGGCCCCTGTCTCCAGGTTAGTTCGCCTCTCAACCTGCTGCAGTGCCAGGTGGGACTCCACAGTCCATGCTTCAGACGTGCAAAAATAATTTGATCTCTGCCTTGTCCCATGATCACATCAGTCACAGTGCCCCAAGCTTTGGAACCATGCCAGACCGACTGCTCAGAATCTCTGGATAGACTGACTGCTGCAGGGCTTACCCAAACAAAGCTAGTGTGCAACGGTGGAATATAAGTTCCTGCTTTATCAAATGCACAGACAACAATACACAGCCACAGAAATTAAGAATAATCTGGGAAACATTAGTCAACAAAGGGAAAAAATCAAGTGCCAATAGCCAACCCTAAATAAATGGGGATGTACGAATTGCCTGACAAAAAATTCAAAATAACTGTGTAAAAAAGCTCAGAAAACCTTACGAAAATACAAAGAAATAATTCAAGAATATAAGAAAAGAAAATAACCAGAAAAATATTTATCAGAGATGATGATGATAACAATAATAATATTAAACAGAACCCCTGGAGCTGAAAAATGCCATGAATGAAATGAAAAAAAAAATGCAATAGAGAGCAATAGTAGAATTGATCAAGCCGAAGAAATAATCTGTGAACTCAAAGGCAGATTATTTGAAAATATATAGTCAGAGGAGAAGAAAGAAGAGTGAGAAAATGAAGAAAGCTTACAAGATTTGTGGAGCAGGACCAAAAAGTAAGTATTAAACTCATAAGAACTCCAGAAAAAGAAGGAAAAGCAACAGGGTAGAAAGTGTATCTAAAGAAATAAAGCAGAAAATTTTATAAAACTGGAGAAAGGTGTAAATATCCAGATACAGAAAAATCAAAAGTCTCCAATCAGATTCAATTCAAATAAACAACTAAATGCTCAACCTTAAGGAACTAGAGAAAGAAGAAAAAAGCAAACCAAAAGTTAGTAGAAGGAAAGAGACCAGAGAAATATTAGAAAAAACAAACATATCTGGCCTGCCCGGTGGCTCACATCTATAACCCTAGGACTCTGGGAGGCCAATACTGATGGATTGCTTAAGCTGAGGAGTTCATGACCAGCCTGAGCAAGAGCAAGACTCCCATCTGTACTAAAAAAAAAAAAAAAAGCCAGGGGTTCTGAGCACCTGTAGTCCCAGCTACTATGGAGTCTGAGGTAAGACAAACTTTTCAGCCCAAGAGTTTGAGGCACCAAAGCACTCTACCCAGGGTGACAGAGTAGACTCTGTCTCAAAAAAAAAAAAAAAAAAAAAAGGAAAGAAAAAGAAAGAAAGAAAGAAAGAACTTATGTAAGGCATGTTTTATTGAAAAGGTATACAAAATTGACAGACCATTAGTTATATACTAAGAAGAAAAGGGAGAAGATTCAATAAATAAAATCAGAAATGAAAAAGAGCCATTACAACTAATACATTAGAAACACAAAAGATCATAAGACACTACTATGAACAACTATACGTCAATAAATTGTATGATCCAAAAGAAATGGATAAATCCCTTGACGCATACATTCTACCAAGACTGAATAGCAAAGAAATAGAAAAATTGAATACACCAATACCAGTAAGGAGATTAAAATAGTAATAAAAATCTCCCATCAAAGAAAATCCTAGGACCAATGGCTTTGCTGCTAAAGTCTACCAAACTTTTAAAGAGGAATTAATGCCAATTATTTTAAAACTCTTACAAAAATAAGAACATGATGGAAAACTTCCGCACTTATTTTATGAGGTCAACCTCACCCTGATACCAAAGCTAGATATCAACAATATAAGAAAATATTATAATATTTTATTTTATTTTTTAATCATAGCTAATGTACACAGCTATGATTCAAAAAAATAAAATAAAATATTATAAAAAAAAAGAAAATACAATTATAGGCCAATATCCCTGATAAATATAGATGCAAATTCTTCAACAAAATACCAGCCAAGTGAATTAAGAAATACATTGAAAAGATCATTCACCATGATCAAGTGAGATTCATTCCAGTGATGCAAGGATGGTTTAGCATATACAAAATCATAAATGTGATATATCACATTAACAGAATGCAGGAAAAAAATCCCATATAAACTTTTTTTTTTTGGAGACAGAGCCTCAAGCTGTCACCCTGGAGAGTGCTGTAGCATCACGGCTCACAGCAACCTCCAACTCCTGGGCTTAAGCGAGTCTCTTGCCTCTGCCTCCCAAGTAGCTGGGACTACAGGCGCCCGCCACAACGCCCGGCCATTTTTTGGTTGCAGCCGTCATTGTTGTTTGGCAGGCTCAGGTTGGATTCAAACCCACCAGCTCAGGTGTACGTGGCTTGCGCCTTAGCCACTTGAGCCACAGGTGCCGAGCCCCATATAATCATTTTAACAGTAGTTTTTCTGTCATACTAACAGTGAATTAGCTGAAAAAAGAATTCAAGGAAAAAAATCTCATTTACAATAGATACTTCAAGACTTAGGAACACATTTAACCAAAATGGTGAAAGAACTCTAAATTGAAAATTATAATATATTGGTGAAATAAAATGAAAAGAACATAAGTAAATGGAAAGATATTCTGTGTTTACGGGATCGCATGATTCACAGTGTTTTTAAAAATTGTTCATGTATTTTTATTTAAAGATATTAAGGGGATTTACATTTATCTGATGATTAGGGTCAATGAGCATTTTTTCACTGTTAGCTATTCATCTATCTTCCTTCAGAGAAGTTTCTGTTCAAGAGTCTTGTCCACTTTTAAATTGGATTGTTTGCTCTTTTCTTGTTGATTAATTTGAGTTCTCTTCAGATTCTACTTAGCAGCCTTTTGCCACATAGCATGCAAATATCTCCTCCCATTCAGAAAGCTGTCTGTTTGCTTTAGTTCTTGTACCCTTAGTTGGGCAGAAGCTTTTTAGCTTCATCATGTCCCATTTATTTATCTGTGGTGTTGCTGCAATTGCAAGGGGGTGATAATTAATATTGTTAAAACGTCCATACTACCCAAAGCAAGGTACATTTTCAATACAATCTCTATCAAAATACCAATGACATTCCTCACAGAAATAGAAAAAAAATTCCTAACATTAGTATGGAGCCACAAATGACACCAGATAACCAAAGCAATCTTGAGCAAAAAGAACAAAGCTGGAGGCATCACACTACCTGACTTCAAATTATATTGCAATGCTATAGTAACCAAAACAGCATGATACTGGTGTAAAAACAGAAACATAAAACTATGTAATAGAATAGAAAGACCAGCAATAAATGCATGTATTTACAGCCCACTGATTTTTGACAAAGGTGCTAAAAACACACAAGGAAAGTGCCTGCAATAGATGGTGCTGGGAAACTGGATATCCACATGCAGAAAAATGACATTGTCTGCTCTCACTCTGTTGTAAGAGTATGATGAAATCACACACAGTCATGTTCTGTCCCACCCAAGGACATTAATCATCTCTTGTCCAGCTTACCCATGCTTATATGCTATATTAGTCACTTAGTAGTCATCTCAGTTCTCAGATCAACTACTATGGTATAGTAATTATACCATTGCTTGTATTCAAACAACTGTTATTTTATTAAATAGTGGCCCCAAAGCAAAAGACTAGTGATGCTGGCATATTGTTAGAATTACTCTTTTTTTGGTGCTTTAGTTATTGTGCTTAGTCTTTTACTGTGCCTAACTTTCAAACTTTATCATAGGTATGTATTTATAGGAAAAGTAGCATATACATAGAATTCTGTATCATTTGAGGCTTTAGGACTCCACTAGGAGTCTTGAAACATAATTTTGATGGATAAGGGGGGATACAGTACTATTCAGCCATAAAAAAGAAGGAAATATTACCATTTGCAATGACATGTATAAATCTGGACACATTATATTAAGAGTAGTAAGCCAGGCACAGAAAGACCAATACCATGTGGTTTCAATCTAAAAAAATGTTTCTCATAAGAGGAACTTAGGTGTGACACAAAAATTTTTAAAGATCATTAGTTAAATTATTTTTAAAAGAAGTACAAAGCACAGTAAATATATTCTTTCTTAAATATTTATTTTGATCAACATAATTTAAGTGTGCCACAGAAGTTTACCATAGGTTCTAGGGTGCTGTGAGATAAAAAAGGTTGAAAAACACTAAAAAAAGTAGAATGGCAGTTACCAGGGACTGGGGTGGGTGGGGAGCGTGGGAGGATGTTGTTCAAAGTATACAACATATTAGATAGATAATAGGAATAAGTTCAAGAGATCTACTGTACAACACGGCAACTATAGTTAACAACATATTGTATTCTTGAAAAATACTAAAAGTGGATGTTACTGTCTCACAACAAAATGACAACTATGTGGGTATATGCATGTATTAATTAGCTGGATTTAGCTATACATCTCCATAATGTATATATACTTCACAACATCTTATTGCAAATGATAAATTCAGTTTTTTATCAGTAAATTAAAAAAATTAAATAAGGACAACTTGAAGAGAAAATGAGACTACTCTCACCTTGCTCACACTCACATACTAATCACTATATCCAGAAGTCGCCAATAAAATCTTCATGTTATTTAATATGTCTAAAATGTTATTTATTGTTTTTTTTTAATTGAGAGAGACAACTACATTGAAGTGTAGTCACGTTTTGCTTAAGGAGTTGGCTATGTTCTGAAAAATCAATTATTAGGTGATTTTGCCATTATACAAGCATCATAGAGTGTATTTATACAAACCTACATGGTATAGCCTACACTGCACCTAGGTTAATTGATACAATTTATTGCTCTTATGTTACCAACCCATACGTTATGTTACTGTACTGAACAGTGTAAGGAAATAGTAACAGAATGATAAGTGAATGTGTGATAGGAATTTTTATATCCATTATAATTTTAAAGGATCACCATTATATATGTAGTCCATTGCTGACCAAAGCATCTCATGCAATGCATGACTGTAACTACACACTGTGGAATGACTAAACCTAGCTCATTAACATATACCATGAATGTCTATACCTCACTTGGTGTGTAGGCCCATTACTGAGTATCTGTCCAAAGCAAAATAAAAAAAAAAGCATTTTTTCAAAAAGACACCTGCACTCAAATGTTTATTGCAGTACAATTCACACTTGCAAACATCTGGAATCAACCCATGTGTCCATTAATTCATGAGTGGATTAACAAAATGTGGTATATGTATACCATGGAGTACTACTCAGCCATAAAAAGGATAAATTAATGACTTCTGCAATAACTCAAAAATACGTTATCCTAAGTATCTCAAGAATGGAAAAACAAACACCACATGTACTGTTTAGTAAACTGGAAGTAACCAATGGGCACACAAGTGCACAGGGGGAAGTAAAAGTCATTAAAAATCCAGCAGGGTAATGGGGGAGGAGAAAAGGGGTAGAAGCCTACCTAATGGGTACAATGAACACTATCTGGGTGATGAGCACTCCTGTAGCCCTGACATAAGACATGTAATAATATTTTGAAATATGGAATAAAAATTCATTTTAGATTTTTAAAAAATGCATTACCTCACATGTTATTATTTTAAGGTGAGAACATTTTACAACCATTCTCTTCTCATTTTTCTGCACCTTTTCTCATTATTCAAAGTTTAATTTTTTTTATTTAACAGAGACATTATTTCTCTTGATTTTTCTTTCTCTCTCAGAAGATCTCCCCCTTTTTTTCACTATTTCCTCTTCTCATCTCCACTATAGTATGCTCCCAGGGTCACATCATTTACCCTTCTTTTCATTACACACCTTGGCATCAGTGGTTCCTTTTTGATCTATTTCTGATACTTTATTCCCAAATAAATATCCATATCTTGATTTTTCTTCTGATAAGAAAGATTCACATGTACAATTCCCTCAGCATATCTTAAAAACAAACTAATAATTCTTTTGTAAATTCTTGCTTTTCTTGGCCGGTTGTGCCGGCTCATGCTTATAATCCTAGAACTCTGGGAGGACATGGAGTTGGATCGCTTGAGCTCAGTAGTTCAAGACCAGTGAGCAAGAGCAAGACCCAGTCTCTAGTAAAAGTAGAAAACCTATCTGGGCATTCTGGTAGCTGCCTATAGTCCTAGCTACTTGGGAGGCAGAGGCAAGAGGATTGCCTGAGTCCAAAAGACTGAGATTACTGTGAGCCATGACAATGTAAAGGCACTCTATCTAGGGTAACAGAGTAAGACTCTGTCTCAAAAAAAAAAAAATTCTGGGGGCACCTGTACCTCAAGGAGTAGGGCACTGGTGGAGGTGGTGGGTTCAAACCCAGCCCTGGCCACAAACTGAAAAAAAAAATCTGCCTTTCTCCATTTGTGTTTTACCTTTATGTAAGGCATCATTAACCTCTGAATAACCAAAGCCAAAGTGTTAGTTATTTCTGCCACTTTAATTCACATACACATTTGATGGTATTGCAGTCACCATATTTATAACTCAGAGATTGCTACTTTCCCTGCTCCTAACTGAAATGTGATAGTTGTACTGACTCAAATGAGGATTTTCATTGACAATAATAAGAATAATTGCATTAAAATTCTTGGGACAGGACAATTATTGAAATATGAATGGTAAGGAAATCAAGTCATCAAGCATAATAAATCAAAACAACTAGCTAATAGGATCCTAGAAAAATTCTAAGACTATAAAATAGATAATAGTTAAACATAAGGTTGCTGAGAAAGTGGAAGGTAACAGCATTAAGGCATATTGATAAATCTAAAATCATATTTTGTAAATATTTTGCTGTCAACTTTCACTGCATTCCCTTGCTTCTACCTTAATTAGCTATTTCACAAAATATGGCTATGGTTATAAGTCAGCAAGAGAGCACAGCTGAGTTAGGTAAATCTGTTGCCTCTCTTGGAAAATTTATTCCATGTACGTGTTGTTCAAGATGATGAACTACTTATACCTTGCACAAATTTGGCATTCAATAAATATCTAAAGAACATATTAATGAGTGCCATTTTGATGAAAAGCTAGAAGTGTCAGTTGGGTATTTCATAGTAACTTTAACCCGTTGAGAGCTGTGGATTATTGTTCCTTGAGTCTGTTTCATGTCTGCAACATTTACTAGCTAAAGGTCACAGTCTATTTCTGTTTCCCTCATATCCTTTCTTGTGTGCCAACATGATGCAGTATTTTGGCATATGTTCTACATTATATCTTCTGGCCAGAACTGTAAGCCAGAATCAATGAAAGAAGCATGGATAAAAAAAAAAAAAAAGAATATTAAATTCATTTGGGATGCTTCATTTGAGTAATGGAGCAGATTCAACTACTGCAGTATAGTATCATGAAGCTGTCATGGAGATTTATGGATATTCTGGAGACAACTTATCACCTTTTAAAGTCTGGCCACCAAGCCAAAAAGACTAAACCCCTGTTCTCGAGGTTGCCATTTAAGAAAGGAATCCTAGTCAAATTGCTTTTTCTTCCAGGGAGGAATCCATTAACATGCTATACTTCTCTTACATACTCACTTTCAATTTGGCAAATCTTCAGTTTATATGCTCAAGTTTAACCTAATTAAGAGTTGGAATAAAGCATTATTTAACATTCTTCAAAGTACATTCCAATTATCAGCATATGTATTAGGCATCTCTTTACACTTGGATTGAAACCAACAGAATAATTTTATAGCTTTTACATTTTTCAGAGGTGCTAAATGGTTTGAACTGTTTAAGACCTTCTGTACTCAGGAATCAAAACTCTACAGCTGATTATGTTTAAGATTGGGAAGAAGGATGCTTAAAGGGCCTTTATGTATTTTTTTCTACTTAATCAAGTAATTATCTTAAAATTCAGTACCAAAGAATCTCCACCTTTTACGTTCAAAATTAAAAACTCACAAAGGTACCAAACTTGTTTTCATCCCAAAGAAGGAAATCCATGCATATTATTCAAACTAGAAGCAGCTGTTTTTATGTCTCCCCAATATTCTCTTTTCAAATACACTGCAACTTAAAGATTATTTTGCTTTAGTATCTCAAGAATGGAAGAAAAAGTATCCAATGTACTCATCCCAAATATGAAGCTAATTTATAGCTTTCATATAAAAGCTAAAACCCAATTATAGTACAAGAATATAGGGAAAAGGGAAAGGGAGGGGAGGGGAAGGGGGAGGATGGGTGGAGGGAGGGCAATTAGTGGGGTCACACCTATGGTGCATCTTAGCAGGGTACTGGTGAAAATTATTAAATGTAGAGTATCAATGTCTTTATATAGTGGTCAAGAAAATGCTATGAAGGCTATCTCTAATGGTATGATCAAAATATTTCTGATTGTATATGAAGCACATTCTGCTATATGATTGCACCAATGTATACAATTATGATTTAATAAAATTATTTTTAAAAAAAGATTATTTTGCTTTGACTCAAAAGTAAATAATAGGCATATAATGGCGATTCCCTCCCTGGGCCATATGTTTATTTAAAAAAAAATAAACAAACCACAGGCCAACATTTATGTTCTGTGCCTTGCTGAATGAGTTTTCCCTAGGATGATAAAATACAACTATTGATTCCACCAGTTGGCAGTAAGCCACAGCAACTGACATCAGCCCTGACTACAGCAACAGAGAAACTTACATGCACTATTCTATGAAATTTGTTGATGTGCAGAATTTCAGCAATGTGTATCATGCCCCTTCCCCCCACAGGATGGCTGCCATCTTAGGCCTTAAGAGCAATTCACTTTGTTTCTAAACTTAAAATCACGATCAGAACACTAAAAATTTGCAGATATATGAACGACATTTTAGACATACAAAAGTCTGACAAATAAGCTTGAGAACTTATCCTAGAAAAAGTGCTCTCATCACCTTTGCAGTACTCCCGTGAGCTGTGCACTGATGCCAGTGCCTAGTCCACCCCTCAAAGTCATTTTGGAATTCTTTTTCTGGAATAGGCATCAAAGTTGTCATCATATTACACTTAACGTCCTGTATGTCATCAAAATCTATTCCTTTCAAAATTTCCTTTACCTTCAGATAAGTAAAAATCATCGGGGGCCAGATCAGATGAGTAGAAAGGATCCTCCCATGAAGTTATTTGTTTACTAGCTAAAAACTCCCTCAGAGACAGTGCCCTTCAAGCTGACGCATTGTTGTGATGCAAGAGCTATGAGTTATCGGCCACAATTTTTGATTAAGATTTTCCTGTTTCCCTGTCAATGTTTACTTGGTCTGCTATACTTCTTATAGTCAGCTAACAATTTTAATGCACAATTTGATGAATTTTTTCAATGTTTTCACCAGTTCTGCTTGTTATTGGCTGCCATGAACAATGTTTCTCTCCTTTCAGAAAAACACTTAATACAACCGTACACAGCCATTTGGTTCATGGCATTGTCCCCATAAACTTGGACTGACGTGTCCCTGATTTCACTTCCACTTTTGTCAAGTTTAACAAGCAATTTATGAATGTTTGTTCATTGCTTTAATTTAAGCTCCAACATTCTTATAACAGCACACAAAAACGCACAATAATAATGAATTCCAATCACCAAGATGCAACACATGCCATGAAAAACACAGGTGTGAGACACTTATATACTAAGGTTATGAAACTTTACTGTGTAAAGTGCTACCAACATAAGCATACAGTGGCAAGTTCATGAACTTAATTATCAGACCTTGTATATTTACATTTTGTTAAACTCAAAAGTTTTCTTTCTGATCAAAGTAACAACAATTAACATTAAAACAGGGGAATGAGTATAAAATTTTTTTGTGTGTATTGATTGGGTATGTTTTGCTTTAACAAAAAATATTGAACTTCATTTCCAGTTATCTATTACTCTAAATAAGAGATTTTTTTGTACTTTTTTCCTGACAATAATAAAACCCTTTGAGGAGATCAAAATAATTTTACATTAAAATAATAGTAACTAGCTGCAGGAAAGATGTAAGGTACAGAGGGAAGCCAAAACTTTCGATGTGGAAATACATTTTAATGAATAAAATTTAATGCAAAATGAAACAGATAATGTTGCCAAATTTTTGGAATGGGAAATATGCAATGATTCTTTTAAATAAAGTTTACACATATAAAAAGGCAGGGAAAAATTACTACTTTTGTCCTTATTTAGTTGCAATTACAAAGTAGATATTGAAAATTATAAAATTAAAATACTATAAACATTATACTTTATTAAATCTATATTAACTGTGCTCTCACCTATGTATAGTATTATTTGAAGAAATGTAGAGTTCTTCATAGGACCTAAAAATACAGTAATAAGGCAAGTATTATATCAAATATCTACTCTTTATCTCATCACTTACATAGATAAATATATAGATGCATATATGCTCACAGATATATATATCTAAGTATATATATATCTTTTCAGATATTTATATCTAAGTATATGTTTACATATTTTCATATATAAATATAAATTCAATATATATTCATTCTTGTATAGCTATCCCTTATATAAGTGTGTATGTATATATGTATGTGTGTGCATGTGTGTATTCAAATAAAACTTACTAATTTATTATTATTAATATAATAAATAATTATTATTTCAGTGTAGCATAATGTTCAACAGATTTTATGTATTAAATTCTTGATTAATTTAATAAAATATGGCTCCTATGACAATTGAGGTCACAGTTGGAATTAGAAATTAAATATGATACCAATGATTTTATTAATTCTTAAAAATACTCAAATCAAATAATAAATGAAACATTTTTGTTTAGCAATTTCAGAACCTAATTATAGCAACAAATATATTTCCTGATTTGGAATTGCATGTCCCTGAATTGGCCCATTCTTTTCCCTAGATTCTAATAATTTTTCTGCACTTATTATTGAGGTATAATTGACAAATAAAAATGGCATATGTTTAAAATACCTGTAAAGATTTGATCATGTATATTGTGAAATGATTATAGTGAAGTTAATTAATACATCCAACATCTACTCTCTTAGCAAATTTGAAGTACATAATACAGTATTACTATCATCATCATGCTATACATTAGGTCCCAAGAACTTTTTATTTTAAAACTAAAACTTTGCTTTGGTTGTTGTCTTCTTAGACAAACATCAGAATGAGAAAAGATATTTCCATATTATGAATCAGACTAAATCTTGATAACTAGGATCTACAGAGAACTCAGATTAATCAACATTTAAAAAGCCAACAATCCCTTATATCAACAGGCAAGATAGATCAATAGAACCTTCTCTAAAGAAGACAGACGAATGGCTAAGAAACATATGAAAAAATGCTGATCATGCCTAATTATCAGATAAATGCAAATCAAAACACCCTAAGATATCACCTAACCCCAGTGAGAACGGCCCACCTCGCAAAGTCTCAAAGCTGCAGATGCTGGCATGGATGTGAAGAGATGGGAACACTTTTACCCTGCTGGAATTGCAAACTAATACAATCCTTTAGGAAGAAAGTATGGAGAATCCTCAAAGAACTCAAACTAGACCTCCTATTTGATCCTCCCATTACTGGGGATCTATCCATAAGAAAAAAAAATCATTTTATCATAAGGACATTTTCACTAGACTGTTTATTGCAGCTCAATTTACAATTACCAAATTGTGGAAACAACCTAAATGCCCACCAATCCAGGAATGTATTAATGAGCTGTGGTATATGTATGCCATGGAATACTATTTAACCACTAAGAAAGATGGAGACTTTATATCTTTTGTATTAACCTGGATGGAGTTGAAACAAATTCTTCTTAGTAAAGTATCACAAAAACAAAGAAGCAAGAATCCAGTGTACTCAATTCTGATATGAGGATAATTGATGACCTGGTACAGGGTAGGGGAATGGGGGAAGGGAGGATTGGAGACAGGGAAGGAGGAAGAGGGTGAGGGGGTCATGATGTGTGACACACCTCTTATAAGTGGGACACAATTATAAGAGGGACTTTACCTAACAAATGCAATCAGTGTAGCCTGGTTCTTTGTACCCTCAATGACTCCTTAACAATAAAAATAAATAAATAAATAAATCTAAAACTTTGTACCCTTTAACCAACATCTCCCCATTTTTAAAAATAGAAAAAAATCGACACACTCTCCTTCTCTTTCCCTCCTCTCCTCTCCCCCCAATTGAATTCATTTGTTTTTCTCTCCTGTGGGCTTGTAGTTGTTTATCTATTGGTTTCATAGTGGTACTGAGTATATTGGATACTTGCTTTTCTATTCCTGTGATACTTTACTAAGAAGAATGTGCTTCAAATCCATCCAGGTAAATACAAAAGTTGTAAAGTCTCCATCTTTTTATGGCTGAATATTATTCCATGGTGTATATATACCATAGTTTATTAATCCATTCATGTGTTGATGTGCACTTGGGGTGATTCCAAGTCTTGGCTATTGTGAAATGAGCTGCAATAAACATACTAGTGCAAATGTCCTGTTGGTAAAAATGATATTTTTTTTTTCATCGGGATAAACACCTAGTAATGGGGTTGCAGGACCAAATGGAAGGTATACTTTTAGCTCTTTGAGGATTCTCCATACTTCTTTCCATGGAGGCTGTATTTGTTTGCAATCACATCAGCAGTGCAAAAGTGTTCCCTTCTCTTCACATCCATACCAGAATCTGCAGCTTTGGGATTTTGTGATGTGGGGTTAGGTGAAAGATATTTCAGGGTGGTTTTGATTTGCATTTCTCTGATGATTAGCGACAATGAGCATTTTTTTTTTTTTTTTGAGACAGAGTCTCAAACTGCACCCTGGGTAGAATGTTGTGTCATTACAGCTCACAGCACCCTCCAACTCTTGGGCTCAAGTGATCCTCTTGCCTCAGTTTTTTTTCTATTTTTAGTAAAGATGAGAACTCGCTTTTGCTCAGGCTGATCTTGAACTCCTGAGCTCAAGATATCCACTCATCTCAGCCTCCCAGCGTGCTAGGATTACAAGGCACTGCACCCGGCCTGACTATGAGTATTTTTTCCAAGTTTTTTTTGGCCATTCATCTGTCTTTTTCAGAGAAGGTTCTGTTCAATTCTCTTGTCCACTTATAAATGGGATTGTTTGCTCTTGTTGATTAAATTGAGTTCTCTGTAGATTCTAATTATCCGTCCTGTGTCAGAATCATAACATACAAATATCTTCTCCCATTCTGAAGGTTGTTTGCTTTAGTTGTTATACCCTTAGCTATGCAGAAGCTTTCTAGCTTGATCAGGTCCCATTGTTGCTGCAATTATCAAGGGAGTCTTCATAAAATCTTTTCCCAGGCCTATTTTGTCAAGAGTTCTTTCCACACTTTCTTCTAGAATTTTTACTATTTTGTATCTTAAATTCGTATCTTTTATACACGGTAAGTCAATTTTTGTAAGTGGCGAGAGGTGTGGGTCTAGTTTCAGTTTTCTATATGTGGTTAATCAGTTCTCCCAGCACTGTTTATTAAATAGGGATCTTTTCCTCAGTGTAAGCCTTTGTTTGGTTTATCAAAGATCAGATTGTAATAAATGACTTGCTTGTTTCATCTCTAGAATCTCTGTGATATCCCATAGATCAATATCCAAACTTTTATGCCAGTACCATGCTTTTTTGATCACTGTTGACTTGTGGCATAACCTGAAGTCTGTTAAAGTGATGTTTTGCTTACTTTTTTGGATGGGACACCAAAAGTTTAGTCAACAAAAGCAAAAATAAACAAGTGGAACTGTATCCAGTTAAAAGGATTCTGCACAGGAAAAGAGACAATCAACAAAATGAAAGGCAATTTACAGACTGGGAAAAATATTTGCAAGCCACATTATCTTATAAGGTGTTAATACCTTATATGAGGTCACAAAACTCAATAGCAAAACAAATAACCCAATTAAAAAGGGGCAAAAGACCTGAATAGACATACTGTCTTTCTGAAGAAGAGATACAAATGGCCAACAGGTATGGAAAGAGGTGCTCAACATCACTAATTATTAAGCTAATGCAAATCAAAACCACAATAAGATATCATCTCATCCTTTTAGAATGGCAGTTATTAAAAGATGAGATAGTAAGTGTTGCCCTCTATTTGTATAAAAAGTATTTCAATTTTTAATTTTTTGAGGAACCTCCATATTGCATTACATGATGGCTACACCAATATACATTCCCACTTTTATCCATACCCTAGCCAATACTTATCTTTCGTCTTTTTGATAATAGCTATCCTAACAGTAATAAGGTAAAGTTTCATTGTGGTTTGATTAGCATTTCCCTGATGATAAATCATGTTGTACACCTTCTCATTTACCTGTTGGTCAAGTAAAACTGAAAACAAGCACTTGATCATCTTTCCAGCTTACCAGAACCCATCTACTTACTTTCTCAGGAAAAGATCAAGTCCTAGTTCCCTCTCCATTTCTCTAACAATGAAGAAAGGGCTACATGTACATACTGGTACATTTTGGGTACCCTATTATTGCTACATGAAAAAAAAAATGCTGTTTCAGGCATTTCCCAGGACACAATTTATAAAACTGGAGACCAACATTGTATACTTTAAAAAATCTTTTACGAAACAAATTGTTAGGGCTTGACTTTCTTGTTTATTGATGTTCTTGCTTACTCATCATCCCTGACAGTGTGCACAGCTCTGAAATAAACTGAAAATATTTTAAAATGAAAGGTCTATTCGTCTGCTGCAATTTCCATGCTCCTCCCTTTCTTGCAAGAATTCGTTTTGCGGACCGAATATTACATTCTTTGTCTATTTAAATTGTGACATGCTTCAAATGATTCATCCTTAATCAATAACCAGAGAGATGAAATTGGAATTTATCAATAAAAGACAAGGAGTTGTTACCTTTAGTCAAAGAAGGAAATAATGATTCACTGAGAGATGTGTCTTGCTAATTCTTATTCTCACAATAGAACCCCATTATGTAAATAGAATTATGAAAGCTCTCTGTTTTACATGCCTTTGAAGGGAGAAAAAAATTTTTTTTAAAGCTAGTGGAATAATCACCATATTTGACATAATGGAAATTCTCATCTGAGCTATAAACAGCAAAATGAGGACACATACATTAGAATGCCTTTGTAGTAAAATATATGCTGTGAACTTTTATAGAAAAGCCAGAAAAAGGCATCCTTGGAAGTTTAAGAGATTAATGTGGAGAGATATAGAAATAAGTACATATTAAAGATGTATAAATAAATAGAAATCATTTTATATAAACTCCAAATGTTAAGCTATATATTTGGAGCTGTGATACACTTCTGCACTTAAAAATATTACAAATTCCTTTGCATTGCTCTCAAGTTAGAATTTTTTTTTTTTGTAAATAAGTTAAAGGATCTAAGAATGGACTTCAGGGCTGTGGGAACCTCCTGAAATTATAGTGTACCATCTGTCCTGGAATTTAGCAGAATTATATATGATGTTGGTAGTGGTGGGAATATATGAAAATTTGAAAGTTAGATTCAAGTGATGTTATGGGTAGGTGGAGGTGATTCTTGGGCATTAGGAAAAAGAACTATGAAAACTTTCCAGGTAATATTAATAGGTAATATAAATCAATTTGATTACTTCATGACATTTATCTGAACTAATTCAATTGATTTTCATAACAATCACATGATGTAGGCACTATTGCTATATGCAATTTACAGACAAGGAAATTGAGGCACAGTAATTTATTCAAGGTCACAGTAAGTTAGTGGCACAGTGTATCAGGTGGTGGTTAAAAAAGAAGAGGTCATCTTCAAGTGAATTCAGAAAAAAGCAGAAATTTGCTTCTGTTTTTTTACCATTTTGTCAAAATCAGGCCACAGATCATATGCATATGTAATTTGTCTTTGAAAGAGATTTGCAAGGTGTTTTTTTTTTTCATTTATTTAACCAAAATGGCACCGAAGGACAAGGTCTTTTACAAAAGAGTGAAGATCTTACATTTTTTGAGCATCTGTTATGTACCAAACATACATGTTGTCTAACTGAATCATTAGAACAGAACTGCATATTGGGTGTTAACCCCATTTTTTCATAGAGAACATTGGAACCAAAAGAAGAATCAGTAAGTTGTCAATGTCACAAGGAAAAGAAAGGCAGAAGTGTAATTCAAACATAGTTCTAACTGACTTAAAGCCTGTCTTTTTTTCCGCAAGAATAATCATGCTGTTTCTCAGAGAGGGATAAACCATATTTAATTGGTCTATTTAAAATAATTCACATTGAAAATGAACACCTTTCAGAATTAGGAAAGAAATCACAAGCAGAAAGAATTAAAACACTTGAACATTTGGTTAATAAAATAGTTACAATAAAAAACTATTATCAAAAGATGCTTTTTAAGTTCCTAATTCCACTCAACAGTAAGCTATGCCTGGTGTTTAGATTCTAGCTGGTGATACAACTAAGTTTTTCCAGCTGAAGAACAGACATACTTTTAGTAATTTTAAACATTTCTTTCTTGCCTGTAACTGAATATATTTCCACAAAATATATTAGTCCACAGTTTAAGTATAGTGGATGATAATAACTCATCAAAGGCCTTTAATCTCTAGAGTTTTGTACATTTGTGTGTTTAAAAAGGCACTATGCTGTTTGGTTTTAAGAATTGATTAACTGTAAGGTATTAAGGGACACTGGCAAACTCTCTTCTGTTTAATAACTTGAACATGAGATGCCAGTGGAGAGTTAACTGCTTTTTTTGTAAAAAAATTACATATCAAATTAACTGTTTCAAAAACCAAGGGTTTAGAATAAATGCAGTAACACTTAATCAATTTAATTAAGACAATTTAAATAACCCTCATCATTATTACATTATTTAAATACAAAAGGAATATACATGCTTTTAATATATTATGGCATTTCTTTTCTTCTTTTTCCTGTTTTATAAAAATCTTTGAGTAAGTCTTAGAATTTGAAAATAATTTTCACTTCAATTAATTGGATAAATTGGAGAGTACTTAGAGATCTAAAAATAGACCTGCCATTTGATCCTATAATTCCTCTACTAGGTATATACCCAGAAGACCAAAAATCACATCATAACAAAGACATCTGTACCAGAATGTTCATTGCAGCCCAATTCATAATTTCTAAGTCATGGAAGAAACCTAAGTGCCCATTGATTCACGAATGGATTAATAAATTGTGGTACATGTATACCATGGAATATTACGCAGCCTTAAAGAAAGATGGAGACTTTACCTACTTCATGTTTACATGGATGGAGCTGGAACATATTCTTCTTAGCAAAGTATCTCAAGAATGGAAGAAAAAGTGTCCAATGTACTCAGCCCTACTATGAAGCTAATTTATAGCTGTCATATGAATGTTATAACCCAACTATAACACAAGAATATATGGAAAAGGGTAAGGGTAGGGAGGGGAGGTTGGGGCAGAGGGAGGGTAATTGGTGGGGCCACACCTACGGTGCATCTTCAAAAGGTACAGGTGAAACTTGCTAAATGCAGAATACAAATGTCTTCATATAATAACGGAGAAATTGCCAGGAAGGCTATGTTAATCAGTTTGATGAAAATAGTTAAGATTGTATATGAAACCAGTACATTGTACACCTTGATTGCACTATTGTACACAGCTATGATTTAATGATAAAGATAATAAAATAAAATAAAATAATAAAAAAAATAAAAAGATAGAAAAAGTGAAAGAGGCAGAGTTCAATTTTGGTGAATTCTGGACAGGGGATGTTTCTGTAAAGGGAATAAAAGTTTATAAGCTAAATATTAAGACTTTTCCAGAATAAAAACTTCTTCTTTTTTAAATAAAAAAAAGAAATGTACGTATGTGCACGTTATACATAATATAGTTTACCATCTTATTGCTAACTTTTT